>JAHWFO010094566.1:116298-141681 GCA_023313115.1 Rhysida immarginata
AAAAAAAAGTTTTTCTTATTATCTTTATTATTATTATTATTATTATTATTATTATTATTTTGATAAATGGCATATTATCTTTACCAAGTTTGTTCTTCGTTTTAATTCTAAGTAGTTTTTTATCTCAAGCTTTAGTTATGGTTGATTAAATTTGGATGATAATCGTGGGTCTCTTTAATCTTTTTTTCAATCTTTCTTTTTCTTTGTATTTTGTCGTTATTGTGTTTTATTAACCCCGTTTTGGGCTTACGCCTGTTGGGGGACAACAAGGGGTTTGATCTCTCAACTGATCCTGGCTGTCTGTTCTCTCCCTGCCGTTGTTATATTATTATTATATTATTAAATAGCGGAAGAATGGAGCTACTTATTGGTTTTATAATGTTAGTCCGTCCCCTTTATAATTTCTACATTTTTTGACGTAGAAGGTTGAAATTCAGAATGTAGCTTCCTAGCTTCCATCTGTACTGTTTAATTTGATTTTGATTGGTACAATGGAGTTGGAATTACGGGGGTGCGATTCGGAGAGGATTCAGAGAGATATCTCTGTGCTATTTAGGTACGTAAAGGCGTGAAATTCAGTATCCAGATTCCTCTAGGCAAGATCTACATTACTATGAAGTTTAGGCTCAGTTGTTCCATTGGGGTCGGATTTGCGGGCGCGGCAGTCACTTGGTCTTTAGAACTATGGCAACATATGGCAAGTGATGTATCATACGTTCAGAAATGATAAGAAAGCAAAGAAAATACGAGCTTTTTTACATTTTCTACATATTATGTTCGAAAAAATTAATTTATTGATTAAAAAACTTGGGGAGAGATAAAATATGCAAATAAAGAAGGGAAAAAAAGATGACTGCAAGATCTGGCACTTGCCTTACCCTATTGGTGTGTGTGGGGGGGGGGGGCGAATAATTTCTTTTTAATAAATGTATAAATTGTATTTCTGCTTCACTGTTAAAGCTCCTCCTTGGAATGTTTACAAGATTTTATTAAGTACCGAAAAGTGCTTTATGGTATCAGTGTGGGGAAACGCGTCTGTCTGTCTATCTGTCTGTCTGTCTGCAACTATAACATCTCCGAGACTATGAAAGATTTTAAAAATCTGTTTTCGTCAGTCGATGAATATGGTTCATGGCACGAACCAGTCACAATTATTGTCTAAATCGGTTCATTGGCACGCGTACAAATGGTATCTCAATTTTCCCGCCAAGCAATTTTCAATGGGAAGACATTCTAAGTAATATATCAAACAAATCATAATGCCGAGATAGAAGCGGATATAAATTACTATTTTCGCCAATTTATTATTTTTTTTATTTATCCATTTATTGTCAAAGGACAAAATACAAAGGTGCCCCAACAGGGGCCTGTATGGTCAAGACCGACGAGTTAGTCCCCTGTGGGCACAGTATTATAACAATGCAGAAAAAATGCCAAAAATCTCGGTTAGTTAACAAAAAGAAACAAAAAAATAATAATATACTAAGCAAATGGAGACGGAATAATCATATATTATTTCATTTCAGTTTCATTTTCATTTAATTAAGAATAATTACAGAATCCAACCAACGAAGGCCGACGAGTTAGGTCCTTGGATGGATGGAAAATTAGAAATACATTAAAAAAAATAAGAAATACAATCAGCATAAATGATTATATGAATGCGATAGATTAAAAGGGATTGTAGGAGAAGTTAGAGAAATATTTCTTCAGTCTGCTTTTGAAAATGGATAAGGAAGGGGAAGAGTGTATTTCGATTGTTAAATTATTCCATAGTCTTATTCCTGCATTAGTAACGCTCTTAAGTTGGTAAGAGCGTGTAATCAGAGGGAAAGTAAGAGAGTCATTATTCCGTAAACTATAAGGTCCTAACGATTTAGAGTTGAAGTAGTCAAGGGGAAGAGAAGAAACGAGCTTGTTATTTAAGGTTTTAAAGATGAAAAGCGCAAGATAATAAGAGGCAATTGAAAGATGGGCATAATACCTGCTGAGGGAAAGGGATGGGAGACGGGGTCGGATTTTTTTAGTTTGAACAAAATTCTGACAAACCATTTCTGAATACGATGTAAGCGTTTTAAGTTTGTTTTGGTGGTACTACCTCAAAATTCAAGGCCGTAAATAAGTGATGATTGAATGAGAGCATAATAGATTAGCAGCAGAATATTTTTAGGCAGAAAATGAAGCCGTGAGAAAAGACCGAGCCGGTAGTTTAAAGTAGAAGATAAGTCATTGATATGGGCATCCAGGAAAGATTATAAGAAAGATGAATTTCAAGAAATTTATAAGATTTAGTAGGAATGAGTTCCTTTGTATTATAGCGTAAGGTAAAATTAACTAAGTCAAGATTGTATTGTTACGTTGGTGGAAGATTATATAAAGTGGTTTTCTCAAGATTTAATTGGAGGTGATTTTGGCTGTTCCAACTTAATAATTTGTTAAGTACAGTATTAAACGGGTGTTGAATCGCGGAAAGAGTAAAGTCAGCCTAAAGTAGAGTTGCGTCATCGGCGTAAAAGATCGAGGATAGAAGAGCTAAAGTCGAGGGGAGATCGTTAATAAATAAATTGAAGATAAGGGGGGAAAGCATGGAGCCTTGGGGAACGCCGATGCTACGTGTTATGGTGGACGAGGATTTGTTAAAAAGGGTGAGGGTATATTGTCTATCTTTTAAAAAGCTGGCAATCCATTAGAGCGGTAGACCCCTAATATTGTAAAATTTGGCTAATTTGTGTAACAGAAGGTTATGAGGAAATGAGTCGAACGCCTTAGAGTAATCCAAAAACATTGCTATGACAAGTTTACCTTTGGACATATTTGTTATGATATATTCAATTAAGTCAAAGCAAGCCGTGGAGGTGTTACGATTGAGGGAGAAACCATGTTGCGAGGAGGAATGGTAAGCATTAGACAAAATGTAAGAGGATAACCGAGAGTTAAAGAGTTTTTCGAAAATTTTAGCAAAGTGAGGAAGAATAGAAATGGGGCGGTATTTAGAAAAATTAGAGCGGTGTCCTTTTTGGAAAAGAGGGATAATTTTGGCAGAGCGGAGATATTCCAGGAATAGGCCTTGGGAAAACAGATGTTGAATAATAGAGCGAGGGGAATGGAAATTCCTGAACAAGCAGAGATCAAGATAATCGAACTAATGCCGAGGGAGTCCAGGTGGTGAGAGGGTTTGAGACCATGAATGACGGATGATACCTCCTCAGTATCGGTGGGTTTAATAAATAATGAACTAGGCTTTCCAGAGGTGCAGGATGGATAATCGAGGTTGGGGGAAGAATTTGGAGAAGTGAGGGGCAAGAGGGAATCGAGAAAAGACGTTAAGTATGCTGAGTCAATGGTGGAGGGGTCAGAAAAAGGCATTATGGAAGGTGGGTGTCCGTACAATAATTCATTTATAGATTTCCACTTAGTTTTGTTGTTAGTGACCTTGTTAAAAAAAATTTGCAAAATAGGAGAGTTTGGCCTCTCTCGTTATTTTATGGACATAATTTGAAAAGGAACGAAAAGACTGTTTAGTGTGAAAATTAGGATTGTGAAAATAACATTAAACTAAGTACTAAGAATAACATATCAATAAACAATCTAAATAATTAAAATAATACCAAGAACATCAAATCAACAAACAAGTATCATCCAAAAGATCTGCTTAACATTGTAACAATAAATGATCAAGTAAAGAATTTTTAAACTTATAAGCCATTAATACATCAGGTAAATTGCGCTTATTGCATTGAAAAAATATCATGACCTTAGTTTTCTCAATATTCACGGTTAATATGTTCCTACCATTCTGTGATTTTAATTTAGCAAGTGTCTCATTAAGTGTATCTAATAAACAGGTAACATCGGAATTGGCGGTTATAAAGGTCAAATCATCAGCGTAGAGAATAGTTTTGGAACAAGGGATTGTAGAAAAAATAGCGAATATATCATTTATAAATAGGTTGAAAAGCAAGGGTAACAGAATTGATCCTTGAGGAACCCCAAGATTTCTAGTTAGCAGTGAAGACGAAATGCCATTATAAGTTAAAAAATAAGACCGATTAGATAGAAAGCTCGCGAGCCAAGATAAAGGGGGTCCGTGAACATTGTAAAAATTGGATAGTTTATACAGTAATAGATTTATGGGTAATGAGTCGAACGCCTTAGTGTAATCTATGAAAACGGCAGGTACATAATTGGTAGCGGCCATCTCAGATGAAATAAACTCCAAAAATTCATTGCAGGCTGTATCGACACTTTTTTATGGGTGAAACCATGTTGAATTGAGGAAATGAGATTATAATTAGAAACAAACTGAGATAATCGTGAAAAAAATAATTTTTCAAAAATCTTGGCAAAAACAGGAAGAGCAGTTACAGGCCGATAGTTGACAAAGGCAGTGTGGTCACCTTTTTTATAAATAGGAGTAACTTTAGCTAGCTTAAGGAGAGAAGGAAAAGTACCAGTAATTAACGAATGGTTAACACGAGAGGATAAGCTAATGAGTTACGTAAAGAAATGATCACCTCAGAAGAGAAATCTAGAGGATCAGGTAAAGGAGACGACTTTAATCTGGAAATAACATTACTAACCTCATCTATAGTGGTTGGAGAAGCAAAGAAACAAGGAATATTGTTGCGTTCGCAAAAAGGAGGATAATTAATAATATCAAAGTCTGGAAGAACATTAGAAGAAGGTAACAAAACCTGTATCATGAATGAATGTAACGTAAAATTATTGATAGTCGAAATTGGTTTCAAGGAACCTGGTTTAGTGGAACCATTATAGTTCATTGGAACTTTCAATGCTAAAATATGGCATGTAATATATCAAACGACTTGGAATGATGTGTCATGAATTAATATAACGTAAAATTAATGATAGTTGAATTTGGTTTCAAGGAACCTGGTTTACTGGAACCATTATGGTTCCTTGGAATTTCAATGATAAAATATGGCATGTAATATATCAAAGAACTTGGAATAATTTGTCATGAATGATATAACGTAAAATTAATGATAGTCGAAATTGGTTCAAACGTACATGGTTTAATGAAATCTTTATGGTCCATTAGAAACTTACAATGTTAACATAGGGCGGTTTAAAAATATAGTTCCACGAATGATTTAGTTTAACCTTTCGGTACTTGTTAAGTTATTCCTTAATGGTTTATTCGAAAATAAATTACGTCGTCTGCTGCAGTTGTCTGAAAAAATGAAAGCACGAGCTGAAATTGGCTGAAAATTAGTCCGCAGTCTATTCACAGATGGAACGTTTCGGAGACAATTCTAGTAGCGCCATCTGTTAGATTTTATAAGGACTTCTTGTCTTACCCTCGTACTAAAAGACACAACGAGGGTATTCCAGAAATGGTGGTATTCCTTGACCGTAAGCTAATTTTTTGCGACCATGTTGATACATTGTGCAAAAATGCACTCATTAAATTAGGCGTGATTCGTAATCTGGCCACACACTTAAATGTAGCAAATTTTTTATTAAACTATTTATTACCCTTATTATACATTTCATTCGGTATGGGATAATAATCTGGACGTTTCCATCAAATCATTTCAAGAATAGGCCTCATAGAATAGGCCTCATCTATTCGCAAGACTTTATTTTTACCGCTATATAGAATTGGTAGTGATTCCTTTTCTCAGTTCATATAAGATTTGAACATCTGTGAGTGTGTTGACATCTTTCATGCGGAGATTTTAAAATTTGTTGCTAATAATATTAATTGAAAGATTGACAGTCCTTTTTGTTTGGGTTACTTAAGCTTTAGTTAATGAGTTATTAGTGACACGTCCAATTACAGTACATTATTTTTATTGTCTATAGTTAACTTTCGTCCTTTAGGACATCTTCAGCAGATTTTGAATTAGCTGGAATTCTTTGGATTTTTTAAATAGCTACCAATGGTTTTATGACAATAGTTTCTTACTTTAGATGGTTACATTGTTGTCTTTGTTAATATACGGAGGGTTGATTCAGATAAAATGAGACGACTTTGCAGTTCTGTTACGATGGTGTAATACCATGGCGCCACCATCGGTTGTGTTCGATATGAGAACCACGTTGTTGGACTATCGCCCGCCACCGTAATTTCCACTGAAGTAGGCTGGGTTTGAGGGACTCCATGGGAAGTTCGTTCCACACCTGCTGACACACTTTCCATAGCCCATCAACGGTTCTTGGTCGGCGACTTCCGAGCCGTCGTTTCAGGAGACCAAAACCACAGAAATCCATCGGTGATGCGTCAGGAGATTTTACAGGCACATGAGAGAAGGGATTAACTCGTATGCCCGTCACCTGTTCCATCTTCCTGTAGTAAGCCACAGATGACTTGGCAGTGTGGCTTAATGCCTTGTCCATGTCGATACAAACTTTTGATTGCTCACCAGGGTACAGACGTGGGATATCCTGCCGATATATGTGGTCCATTACATTACTCTGGAAGTAAGCTGCACTAATTTTACAGTTTCCAGGAACTCGACGAATCGTGAGCAGCCCACGTGAGCAATATCCGGCAACCACCATGAAGCCCTTTGAAAACTTTTCCTTGCATCTTCGGACAAAATCGGACCTGGCCTTGCCCCCTCTTTCGCGATAGTAAATTGCCCTGGGTTTGTTTGTGTCATCGAGGTACACCCAAGCTTCATCCAAGGAGACAACCCACTTCCATCGGTCAGCTGCAAGATGGTTTTCATACAGTTTTCTGGCGTTGGTGAATCGTTCCTGCACGTGCCTGGCCGACAGTCTGTGACCGCGCGCTTTATGACGTCGCTCCAGCCCAAGATTGTCATAAATTATTCTGGAGACTATTGCCTGTGAAATACCTTTCCTTTGGGCTAGACTTCTCTGTGTGGTGGGATTTTCTTTCAGCACCTCAGACCGGATTTCTCGCACCACCTGAGCTGGGCGTGTTGGCTGGGGCTTGTTTCTGGTCTGCTTCTCTGCTTGCCCACGTTCATTAGATGGTGGCAATTTGTTCTTTTCGATTATTCGACCCACAGTAGCTTTGGATACCACAATACCATTTCGTTTGCATAATTCCACAATGCACGAAAGACTGAAGTTAGCGTCGGAAAGGCCAAACATACCCTTTCCAAAAAGCTGTGATTTTGGAAGCCATGTTTCACAACGATATGTCCCAAATAACAGCAACAAGTGTATATATACAAAGCTAATTCCCATGAATAGTGGACGAGTCATGCAAATCACATTTCGTCAAGGTCATACGCGGCGTTTAAAGTCGTCTCATTTTATCTGAATCAACCCTCCGTACAATATTGTATTTTCTTTGTTGAATAAAAATTACATATTTTATCTGAATTTCTGTTTACATTCAGTTTTAAATTACCTATTTCTCTTAATATTTTATTTTTGCTTAATATTTTATTCGTTCTTTCTTCTTTTAAAATTTGGTGTAATAGTAAGTTACTGTCTATCAATTCAAGTTTATTTAATATTTCTTGTGGATAATATTTATTTAGCATAAAGATGATTAAATTTTCAATTATTATTATTTCTCTTTTATCACTTATATGATAAATTAATTTACATGTTTCTTGGAGGTTCCCAATTGCGTGTTTACTTAATAAGATATGTTCTGCGTATTTGGAATTTCTAAAGCATTCTTGATGTAATAAAAATCTCTAAATCTAGTTTCTAAATTTCGGTAAGCTTTTCTTAATACATTCTTTACATTTAATTTCTTATACTCTACTTCTTTCTTTTTCTGTAATTTCTCCTTTATTTTCTAATAGTTATATTAGCTTATTTTTTGATCTGAAAGATACTTCTATTTCTTTCTTTTAGTACTCTTTATTTAATTTTGTAGCTTATATTTCATTGAAATATTAACCATATTCTTTTCTTTTCTTTTTCTTTTCTTTTTCTTTTACGTCGTTGTTTTTCTGTTGTTTTTCTCTAATTTCTGTTGCTGTTTTGAATATCATTCTGTTCATTTGGTCTTCTTTGTATCCATTTTCGATTCCAATTTATATTGTTATTCCTAGTTCTTTTTCTCCATTTTCTTCTTTTATTGGATAATTTAGTGCTCTATTAATTAAGTTCCGAAATGCAAAATATTTGTGGCTCCATGGTTGGTTTGATTTTCTATGTATCATATTTATTGTTGTTGTGGGTTTTCTGTAAGGTTGTATTCTAAGGTTGCTTTTTTCCTTCTTTTTTCTCTTTTGTTATGTCCAGACAATTTAGTTTGTTGTCTTTTTCTTCTTCATATGTGAATTCGATTTTCTCGTTTAGTTGATTCAAATCTTGTAGTACGTCTTCCATTTCTGTTGATTTATCTATAATACATAACCTGTCATCTACATATCTTGCATATATTTGAATTTTATATTTGTTTAAGACATCTTTTAATTTTGTTTCTTCCAAGTTTTGTAGGTATACTTTAGACATTATTCCGCTGATTGGGTTTCCCATAACCAATCCATATTGTTCATAAAATTTTTTGTTCAACTCAAAAAAATTTTGAGTTTTTATTATTTTTAAATTTGCTATAATATCGTCTATTTTATTTCTTTCCACTTTATTTCCCTCAATTCTTCATTGTTACTCGATTCCTTACTATCTAACAAGTTAATAATATTATTGGGCGATTTTAACATTGACTCTAGCAAACCTTCTTTTCAATTAAATAAGCTACTTGGCTCTATTACTAGATCCGGTTTAATACCTACTACAAATTCATTCTCTCATTATTCTCCACAGTTTAGGTCTTATTCCGCTTTAGATTTATGTTACTTTAATCTTCCATCTATATTATTAAGCCATACCTTGGATGTTTCTCTCTCAGACCATTTTCCACTGTTAACCAATTCTAGCCTCGCCTCTACTAATCCATATGTTTCTAAAACATCTTCCTACAAACGGGTCATATCTCCAGCCAGAATTGCTGTATTTAATTCTTATCTATCAAGTCCAGTAAAAAGTTTTTTCGTTTCTTCACTCTTACTTTTTGAATGGTTACAATCCTCTCATAGGATGATTTGAATAATGCGAATTTGTTATACATTAAATAGAAATGATTGTTCATTCTTTTGGACTTATTTGTCTAAGTGAAAACATTCAATTTTATTTTGAAAAAACGTCTGAAATGGCACCTACATCACCAATAATTCGAGCCTGCCTTTTGTATGAATTTAAATTTGGCCATAAAGCAGCGGAGGCTGCTCGAAACATTTATATAGCATTCGGTGATGTTTCTGTCACCGACCGGACGACACAGAATTGGTTCAAATGAGCCAAGTCAGAACTCCACCCTAGGAAGATTCTTTTGAGTGTTTGGTGGACAACAGCTGGTGTAGTCCATTATGAGCTCCAAAATCCAGGACAAGCTATCACAGCAGACGTGTACGTTGGTCAACTTCAATGTACACATGAAAAAATCAAGCAAAAACAGCTAGCTCTTGCGAACCGTAAGAGTGTTGTTTTTCTTCATGACAACGTACGTCCACATACAGGAAGCTGATCCGTCAGGCAATAAACAAACTTGTCTGGGAAGTGTTACCTCATCCACTGTACTTTCCAACAGATTTTCAGTTTTCCGATTTCTCAATAACCATTTGAGAAACAAGTGCTTCAAGACAGAAGAAGAGCTAAAACATGAACTGGGTGTGTTTTTCAACTATAAAACTCGTGACTCTTATAAAAAAGGAATTTATGATTTAGTATCTCATTCGGAGAAGGTTGTCGATAATGATGGAGATTATTTCGATAAGTAAAAAATTCATTTATGCATTAATTTGAGCGCCAATTGTAATATTTCCAAAAGAGAAAAAAACTTTCCCCTGGACCTGATATATACATAACAAAAGTGATGAACCACCAATCAGGGTATGGGAGTCATTGACTTGTGGTTTACAAAGTCAGAAATATGACCGAGAGGCGGATTTAGTAGAGGGCTCTATTTCCGGTGTGAGTTAACGGGAAAATCAATTATTAAGTCAATGATAGTGTCTCTACCGAAAAAAAAATTGGTTATTTATTAATTTGTCATTATTGAGTCAACAATGGCTTCTGATTTCTATTTCTTCTTGTATGTGGATTCTCTCAACACTTTTAAACAAACAATCGGTTGTCATGGCAACTGTAAGGGCGGTGCTGCATTTCCGTGACAGGCGGTATTGCCATCCTAACAATGAAAGTTTAAATTTTTACAACAATGAAATTTACAAAAAAAAGTCCAGGTCAAATTTGAACACCCCTCGTAGACGGTTGCATCTTAGAAAACCTCTATAAATGAAATAAAAAGCAAGATGCATAGTACGCTTCTTTTTCTTAAATCTTTTTATCCCTAGAGTACTTAAATCTTTGTATCCCCATAGTATTGTGTCTTCTTGAGTACTTAAAAATGAAAATAAATTTAGTCGGCTTATCAAACTTTTGTTAGCTTTGCAAAGCGCTTCAAATAACTTAATATTTGACATGATGACTATAATATGAATGTTATTTATCTTTTATTGATCGTTTATTTTCGGAGGTTAGGTGTTCCTCCTCTTAAATAAAGGAACACGCGACGTTTTCTGTATGCGTTGCGTGGTAGAAATCGAGGTTAATGGTCTAACCCATTTATGAATTTAAGGGTGGTATGTATTTTACTTATTATTCCTGGATTTAATGTCTTTGTGATGTTGTTAGATAACCACTTTGTCTTGGACATATACATTTTTACCGCTCACTTGGGAATTTACTCCAACAATGAGAAAGATTTTCTTTTAATTATTGTTGCGTTATGCACTTTTTAAAGCTGGGCGTTTAAACATGTTGTTCTCTTTTTCTTTTTCCCCTGAGTGGATGCCACCTTACCGTGGGTCAGGGGTTTGGGTGCTTCAGGGATTCTGTGAGCTATGCTGGTTGTAGCACTGCTACTTTAGGGTCACCCTTACCAGAAAGGTCATGGTTGAGAAGTAAGACGAAGAGTATCCAAACGCACATATATCTCATGATGTCGACGAATGAGAGAATTCATACTGCATCGGGTGTGAAGCAGGTTAAAGTCACCCGCGTTCGGGAGTTAGGCAGAGGCTGTCGTTCAAAAATAGTCGACAATCTCCCGGCCGTTATCTCGGAGTAATGCCTCCGAGAAGCCCCATCAGTGCACTCGCTATGCGCTTGGGGAAACGGTCGGGGGCAGGGCATGCCTTTACCCAGGAGGAGAAACGGGTAAAGCGACAACGGGATCGGGTGCTGTCAATCGGCACTTGGAACATATTCTCCATGACAGGAAAGGAATCAGAGTTAGTGGAGGAAGCCAAACGATATCGACTGGATATCATAAAGTATTACCTTTACGAAACGTCCGGATTCTGGAGCTGTGGACTTAGAAGGAGGGTGGAAGCTTTTCTACTCTGGTGTCGACCCTAACATGACTACCCAGGCAGGAGTGGGAATACTCACAAGTCCCCGGCTGGCAGGTTATGTTGCAGATTGGGCCCCCTTAGATGGAAAAATGTGTCTCCTGAGGCTTCAGATAGGTAAACGGTCTCTCTCTCTCTATTCGTTGCATATGCTCCGAATGCAGTCACAGAGTACATACTCTTTCTAGATGAAGTTGATGCTGCTCTTAGCAGGAGAGGGAATGCAGATTCTGTCATCCTGGTGGGCGACTTCAATGCACACATTGGGGCTGATGACCAAACGTGGAGAGGCGTGATTGGGAGGAATGATGACCCAGATTTAAATGCGAATGAAAGGTGCTTATTGGATCTCTGTTGCAACAATGGACTTTCCATCACAAACACCTTCTTCCAGCACAGGGATATCCATAAGTATACCTGGTATAAGGATACAATGGACCAGAAGTCACTGATTGATTTTGTAATCGTATCAGTAGACTTATTCCGATCAGTGTTGGATACTCGTGTGAGAAGAGGGGCAGAACTATCAACTGATCACCACCTTGTTGTCTGCACTTTGCGGTTCTCTGAATCCATGTCAACCAAGCGAAATACTAGGTTCAGACAAACTTGGCGCATCAAATGGGAGGCATTGGAGGACAGAGCTCTGAGGAAGACTTTTGCAGATATAATATCTTCAAGTTTCAAAGAACTACCCAGTGATCGTGGTACTTTTGAAGAGGAGTGGCAGTTGTTTAAAACTGTTGTGATTATTTCAGCTGCATTGTTCTGTGGTCGTAAGTGGCTGAGTGTGGCGCAGGGCAGTGAGAAAAGGACTGCATGGTGGAACGGTGAAGTCCAAGAAGCTGTCAAGGCAAAGAAGGAAGCCTATTTGCTATGGGTTGCAAATAAGTCAACTTCGAGTCGAGTGTGGTACACTGAGGCGCGAAAAGCAGCATCAAAGACAGTATCAACAGCTAAAGCCAAGACCTAGGAGAAGTTTGGGGAGAAATCGGAGGCAGAATATGGTTCAACAAACAAGGTATTCTGGCAGACCGTGCGCCGCCTCCGTGGAAAGAAGTCTCTTTCATGACAAACTATTAAGAGTTCAGATGAAAGGCTTCTGAAAACGGAGGAGAGCGTGTTGCATAAGTGGAAGGAATACTTTGCATCTCTTCTTAATCCGGTGACAGCAACAAATGAGTCACTTGAGGTGCACCTTGGAGCAGAGAATAGTCACGGTAGTATCACTGAAGCAAAAGTCAGATGGGCAATTAAGTCACTGGAGACTGGCAAAGCTGCAGGTGAAGATGAAATCCGGTCCGAGATGTTAAAGGCCTTAAATCAGGATGGTATCCTATCGCTGACTCGAGTGTGTCAGGTTGCTTGGATATCTGGACAGGCCCCTAAGCAATGGCAGACAGGAATTGTGATCCCTATCTTCAAAAAGGGAGATCAGAGAGATTGCAACAACTATCGAGGCATCTCTTTGCTCAGCATTCCGGGGAAAGTGTACGCTATGTGTCTGGAGAAGAGAAGTCGGGAAATAGATGACTCCAAACTGTCGGGGAAGCAGTGTGGTTTCCGACCTGGCGAAGCATGACGGATCACATCTTTGCTCTAAGGCAAATCTTTGAGAAATCCTGGGATTATGCAAAAGAGGTCCATGCTTGTTTTGTGGACCTCGAAACAGCATATGACAGAGTTCCTCAGGAGAAGCTCTGGCAAATATTGCAAGAGTATGGAGTGGATGGGCAATTACTGGTTGCTATCATATCTCTGTACGAAAGCTCTGAGATATGTGTCCTGATAAATGGCATTAAGTCAAGACCGTTCACCAGCCAAGGGTGCGTATTGTCGGACCTCCTGTTCATTATCTTTATGGACTGGATAGACCGAGGCGATGAGCGTGTTTGTGTGGGCGACTGCCTGGTGTGGAGGTTGCTCTTTGCTGAAGACCTTGTTATCCTTGGGTCTTCTCGCACGAACCTTCGGCATGCACTAGACCGGTTTGCAGCCAGATGTGAAGAAGCTGTGATGAAGATCAGTGTGGCTAAAACTGAGGTTCTGGTCCTTTCAAGACAGCCTGTTCAGTGCGCTCTCCATGTTAGGGGAGCCTCATTGAGACAGGTGGAGAGATTCAAGTATCTCGGGATAATTCAAGTATCTCGGGTGGAGAAATTCACGAATGATGGACGGCAAGAGAAAGAATTGGATGCTCGGATGGGTGCAGCAAGCAGTGTCAGACGTGAACTGTGGCGATCCGTAGTAAAACGCGAGCTGGGTAACAAAGCCAAGCTCTCTGTCTTCACATCTATCTTTGTCCCCATTCTCCCTATGGTCATGAGGCTTGGGTAATGACCAAAAGAGTGCGATCGTGGGTACAAGCGGCCGAAATGAGATTTCTGAGAGGTATGGCAGGTGTTACACTACTAGATGGAGTGCACAGCAACACAATAAGGGAGTCTTTAGGTGTTGAGCCGCTACTTCTCCGCATTGAGAGATCTCAGTTGCGCTGGTATGGCTACGTGATACGGATGCCGCAAACTGGTCTTCCTAGGCAGTTGTTATTTATCAAGCCGGTGGGTAAGAGACCAAGGGGTCGGCCTAGAACCAGGAGGCTAGACTACATGGACAATCTGGGTTCGAGTCGCTTGGGTATTACCAGGGAGGACATGCGCCTGATGGCGGAAGATCGCGATCGCTGGAGATCCTCCATAGAGCTGCTGCCCCCGCGACCCTAACGGATAAGCGGGTTCGAAAAGTAAGTTCTTTTTTTTTAGCACATTTTCTTAGACAGGTGTGCCAGACATCCGTCCACAATTATTCCAATTGCGTTGCAATGGCAAGAGTGGGCGTAGTGAATTGTTGGAAAGGAGTAATTATCCTCATATTGAGGAAAACGCGTGGTGTTTACTTCATTTCAGCTCTGCGCGTGGTTTATACGTTGTTGAGGTGTGCGTGCAGGATGCACGTTATTGACGATTATAGAAAGGGGAGATCGGTGCCAAAACCAAAAGAATTTCTTTATTCGTAGGGAGCTTATTATTATTGTTTATTACGATACCTTGAAAACTAATTAAGTTTTTCACACTCTCTTTTCACCTATCCATAAATATGGGATAGAACACAAACAAGTTCGAAAGTGAGATAGCTGGAACAGGAAAACAGCACATGCTTTAATGGTACCATTATGATACCCATTTAAAAATTTCCAATGACAAGATATGGCATGCAATATAACAAACATCTCGTAATGACGTGTCATAGGTGAATATAGCTAGTAGTTAATGATAGTCGGAATTGTTTAGTAGTATTGTCCTAATTGTGCCATATGATACCGTTGGAACTTTCAATGCTAAGATATGGCGTGTATCTGAACGGTTTTACAAACACACAGCATGAGTTCCTATAGCTAGAGAAGCAATATATGTCCCATGAACATAGGGTTACAAACCCTTCCTTCTGGCAATACAACCTTGCGACGTTGTCCTACATGTCAACTGAACACAGTTACGTTGTATGCCGATAATCGACTTTTTTATGGGCACTTGAATTCCCCGTACCAGATGTTGATACTCTTCACCAGCGGATCGTGGACAATTGCGATGTCATCCTTAATACACCCGGTATTTTCCAATGGTTCGTCAGTCAATGCAACGGCGTGTGCAGGCCTGCGTGGAATTTAACGGAGGCCATTTCAAGCATGTACTTTAGCATGTCTGGACTGTTCTGTTACTGTACAAGCCGGAAATAAACCTAATTTGTAACGCTGAACGAGTTTGATGTGACAATTACACCAGATATTGTAGGACAATGTCGCATGGTTGTATCTCCAGAAGGAAGCGTTTGTGATCTTATGTTCATGGGACATATATTGCTTCTCTGGCTACAAGGAACTCATGCTGTAAGTGTGTACGGACCGTTCAGATACACACTGTATATTAAACATCTCGTAACAACTTGTCATGAGTAAATAAAATGAGTAATTAATGATAGTCCGTACTCTTTAGTAGTACGTGTTCTTATGGTACAGTTGGAACTTTCCATTCTAAGATATGGCATGTAATATATCAAACAACTTGTAAGGACTTCTCATGAATGAATAAAACGCAAAAATAATAAGAGTGGGAATAAGACCTATTGTTATCCATTGCTTATTGTTATCAAGAGCATATTGCTGTTAAGCCAAACAGTATCCATAACTAATTACTGACAGACAATTTGCTAAAATTCCTAGTAGCTATTCGCTTGCGTGAAGAGTAGATGTTAACGTTAAAACGCTTTAGGAAAACAATATGAGGATATAATAAACGGTTACACAGAATGCTTCAGCAATTGAGGCTCACTTCGTTTAACCTTATGTAGGAATGCGTACAAATTAAAAAGCTTTTATTTGTTCACATAGACATGGTGTTTCTAAATGGAAGGACAATAACTACATAGCGGAATTCCATGCATCAATAGAAGCAGAAAGTACCTTATAGAAAATGTCGAATTGGGGGTATAAAAAAATCGTATCGTTATGTCATTTATAAACTTTCCGCACCAGCATTTCATTATATTCAAAGGGGCAAGGAAGTTTTAAAAAACAATGTAGTGCTTTGTGAATAATTAGTACTGTACGACGTGACAATGATGCAGCGCGTTTAGTCAAAAGGAGAGCTCATTATTGCCGTAGAGCTGCGTGTTTTCAATTGTTGAAACAATGTCCTAATCAAAGAGTATTTCAGTCTATTCCACTTATCAAAATATTGAACTTAGGAGGTGAAGGCTGTGAAGAAGAAGAAGAAATATTGAACTGCGACACTTGTTGAGATTAAATGACGTTTTAGTCAGGTTTTCAGCAAACTTTGCGTGATGTTTAGACCCTTAACATTTGAGTTTTGAACATTTTGCATAAGGGTCGTTCCACGTCAGTTCAGGCAGGCATTGACACTGACCTCTCGGATTTTAATGAAATTTGGTGCATACAATTGCTCTAGGGAGTTGGTAATGAATGCAAATATTATTATTTTTTCTTCATTTTTTGTGTAAGTTATGGACATTTAAAATTTTCGAAATTTGAGTGGGGGCCTTATCTATGCAGTACTGTAAATTCGGTTGTATTTTACCTACAAGAATGTGTTTGCTGACATATGAAAGCTCTTTAACTGTAGATTCTATATGAAATTTTTAAAATTATATTACGCATGCGCAAATATTTTAATTTTTTTAATAAAAATATTTTTTCTCTCTAAATTTCTCAAATGGTGGGTATGGTTTTTTCGTAAAAAAATTATTAATATCTTACATATACTTTCATAAAAACAACAAAAAATTCAAAACTGTGTTTTGCTCCGTGTCAAAACAGCGAGAGTCAAATAGTAGGGACATGACTACTCGTACAGGGAAGAGAAAGCGTGCAACCTTGGGACCATTCATTTATTTACGTTTTATTATTTATATAAATAGTATTAATAATTATAATTATACGAAAAAATAAAATCAATAGTAGCATTAGAACGTCAGATTTTTTTTTCAGAAGTCAGAAACTTATTGAGCACCTGTTAACTAAGAAGATAATTTAGTAAGAATTATGAAGAAATTTAGCAATCACATAAATTTGCATTATGATGTCGAATTGTTAGTAATAAAGAAAGTATATTTACTTTATACTTCCTCAGAATCAGTCACTTCTGAGTTACCCTGAAAAACGAGAAGAATTGCAGAGGGAGCTGAAATTGATACAGGCTTCATTATACAGGGTGATTCAAAAATTAGTGTGCAGTAGTGCATGGAAACGTGTACAGCACGCAAATCAAGACGTCTTTGCTGATCGAATCATCTCGTGTGGCATCTGGCCTGCACGCTTGCCGGACCACACACTTCTCGATTTCTTCCTTTGGGGTGCCTTGAAACGTAAAGTGTATGCAAACAATCCACACACTCTGCCTGAGCTGAAGGAGGAAATCACAACTGAAGTTCAGCAAATCTCCCCAGCGATATTGAGCAGAGTGTTTCACAACGTGCAACTTCTCTTTGATAATGGGTGCTTTTTCTTCTTTGGGAAGTGGTGAAAGTCGCAAGGTGCAAGATCTTTCATCTTTGAACTGTAGACGCTGCAGAACTAAATTTTGTGAATCTTCTCATCTTCGGCCAATCATTGCTACACTGACTAGGACAACACTGACGACTAGTAGTATCTTAGATCAAGTTTTCATACCTGACCATTGGACTGACTTTCAGGTTGAGTACATAACTTTTCCAAAACGTGACCATAACGCTCTTATATATCGTATACCAAAGGTTGCTACACTTAACAAAAATGTGGGTGACGTTACTAAGATTGTATATGATTTTAATAACGTTGATTGGGTTAAATTTAGAACAGTACTGCCCAATTAGAGTTGGAATACGTTTTTTTGGCCTATAATGTGTTAATCTTTTACTAAACATTTTCCAAACTAACATTCGACAAGCCCTGTTTGAGGCGGACTTAGTTGAAAAAAATGATAAAGTTTAAGAAAAATAAGTGCCCTTGGTGGACCTATCACACCTTACAGTTAACGAAGCAGAAAAAAAGTGAATATACCTCTTCAAACTTGATCCTTCATCTGTTAATAAGCATAGTTTAAAAAATGGGAACCTGAACTTCAAATGTGGAATTCGTCAACCGAAAAGAGCGATGATTATAGACAGCAATACTAGCATCTTCGATTTGTGAAATATGTCCAGTCATACAAGAGAAAAAAACAAACGTTTCCAATGAACCAGAGCGTTCGATATCGAAAATGGATTGACACTACAAATAATCAATCGCTAAATCCACATCTTACTGACAATAATCGTTTTGTTATTCAGGCAGGTCCCTGTCCTCATATTTCTTTATATCAAATTAACTAAGCAAACTAACAAAGATATCAAGTAGAGATGAAATATTGACCATTTCTGTTAAGAAACATTGGGGACAGTTTGGCAACGTAATTTTTCCAGCGCTACTTCAGAACTTGTGTGTGGCGATTGTATGCGGGAGGGCGTTATCGTGCTGCAGAAGATGGTCCAAAGCTGCCATTCAATCCTTGTGTCGACAACCCCGGACTTCCTCTCCGATGGGTTCACCCGAGTCACACGTTGGTGCACTGCGTGGAAAGGGATGGGGATAATGTCCAAAAGTGAATAGTGCATTACATAGAGGACAAATGTATGTATCAGATACAAAAAGAATTTTGAAACTCTGTTAACAATATAAAAGTTACAGCCTTGGAGGCATTACTTTTCGATTAACCCTCTTATATTCTCTACATGTATTGAATTTTTTTTTTAAAAACTTAATGAGTTCACATTGAAAGGAATAAAAAACAGCTGTAGAATGTTTAAGACAATCGGATATTTCCACAAAATTTATATTTCTTAGGATGCCTTGTCCATCTGAAGAACTGTAACATACAAACAGATGTATTGTGGCTTGGAACTCGAGATTTAAAAATTAATATCTTCATAATGGAGCAAAACACATTTTTGAATTTTTTGTATTGTTTTCATGAAAGTATGTGTAAGATATTAATAATTTTTCACGAAAAAAATACCCATTATTAGAGAAATTTGCATAAATGAAGTATTTTTATTAAATTTAAATGTTTGTGCATGCGTAATCTGCTTTTAAAAATTTCATACAGCATCTACAGTTAAAGAGCTTTCATTTGTCTCCAATCACATCTAAGTAAAATACAAACCAAGTTACAGTACTTCATTGATAAGCCCTCCACTCAAATTTCGAAAATTTTAAATGTCCTTAACTTCCATAAAAATAAAAAAAAAATGATATTTGGCATTCATTATCAACTCCATAGGGCAATTGTATGTACCAAATTTCATTAAAATCCAAAAGGTCAGTGCCAAAACTACAAAATTTCTTGTTCTAGGACAACTGCCACCCAGACAACTGCCCCCCAGATAACTGCCACCTAGGACAGTCGCCACCTAGGACAATTGCCTCCTAGGACAATTGCCACCCAACAATAGGGATTATGCATGGATTTTTTTAAAAAAGTAACAATTGTTTTTTATAGAGTTGGACATGCTAAACATGAAAAACGTGACCAAAAACGCTACTAACTTCTAAATGTTTATTAAATTTGATTATAATAACGCGGAATTTGATTATAATAACCCCAGCTATTATCCCTCAAATTTTCGTTCACTCATCGTTCACTCGTATATGTTTAAGTTTGAAGTTTTAATAAGTTTATATAAATATAAAAGCAAAACATTTGAAATTCTAAGTTTTCAGTTTAAAACTTCGTTCAAAATCTAATGTAAAACATTATAATTAAATTAGAGCTCTTTTCTGGAGCATTTTGGGTGGCAATTGTCCTAGGTGGCAATTATCCTCGGTGGCAATTTTCCTAGATGGCAATTATCTTAGGTGGCCATTGTCCTAGGTGGCGATTGTCCTAGGTGGCAGTTATCCGGGTGGCAGTTGTCCGGGTGGCAGTTGTCCAGGTACCAAATTTCTGCCTGAGTTGATGTGGAATGACCCATAAGGAACTATAAGTTTGTCATCATGCAAAGGATCACGCTAGGTACTTATTGTCCTTCCATTTAGAAACACCCTGTATATAGTATTTCTCCGTTTAACCTTTCAGTTCTTTAAGTTTATTCGCTTAAATTCTCTCTTTCCTTTAGTTTACTTAAATAGTAATTTACAATTCAGATTTCATATTTATATATTTTCTCTAATGTGTTTTAATATGTAAGGTTAATTCTAGGTATCCATGTGCGGTGCCTTGATGCTATAACATGAAAATGTGCTCCTTTTATCCGCTTTGGCGGTAAAATCATTCTTGCTGTTTATGTCCTCGAACGTCTCATTTTATTTGCGTCTTTTTTTCTATTTTCCAGAGCAACCGATGTTGGCTATGGGTTATGAAAGCCGGGTAGTGTCAGATCTTCTGACAGCAAACGCAAAGGTCTCCCAATGCAGAGCTGAGTTTGCCCGCTTCCACGGCCGGGGAACACCCCAATGTGGATCTCTGGAAACAGCAGAATGTTGAATTTTATATCGCTACCGGCCTAAGAAATCATGCCTCTGCCCCTGAGCAGGAAATTTTAGAGAAATTTGCAGAAGTTCTATGGGTACAAATCAGGCAGTTACTGCTTTGCTACAAGAAAAGCCTCAAAATCTGGATCACTGGTGCAAAAGAATCAATCTGCTACAATTTGTTTGTGGTATGGTTATCGGATTGTACATACACAATCGGAAGATCCAAGCACAGGCAAAAGCCGTCCCCTTGGAAATGTTAAAAAAAGACTTTTTCTACAGCTTGCCTATCCCAATTTGACGCAGTGGGTGTTTGGTTCAATTAACGAATGAGCCAAAGATGCCAAATAGCCCTCTTACACGATCTGTTTGGGACGCCCTGCTCAGAAATACAAAAGAAGAAAAAGTTGCTGAATTTTATGCACTGCGAGGAAGAATCTTTTGCCTCCTTCTGGTCAGAGCTAAGGAAAAGGAACGCCCATCTAGTATCCTATTGGAGCTTGCAAAAGATTTGGACCCTTATTGAGCTAGATCTGGAATATTCTGGCTCCTTCTTGAGCCAGATGAATCCCGACTGCTAGCCAAATATATGAAGTGGGAAGCCATTCTCCGAAGTTAGCAAACACGGGGTAATGCTGAAAAATCCGCAAAAAATTCCACTGAAAACGCAATCAATCAAATCGAGCTAATTAGGTGCTATGGATGTGGCAAGCTTAATGTGCTTCTAAGAGACTGCGATTGCCTAAAAAGGAAGTTATGCCCAACGGGAGAGCTAGAAAAATCCGGGGCACTATCCTCTCAGAGGCTCTTGTGATGGCTATTTGTGACTGTCGTCTTTCGGAGGTGGAATAAAAACCATTTCAATCGTGGTGTCTCAGCAAAATGCTAAGAAATTTTAAGCCGATTTTTACTTGCCATGAACGAGGTCATTTCCCAATAGTCACTGTGCCGGCCTTTCTCAGGATCGGCTGAAACTCATTTTGTTGGTAAAAAATAATTTTTCGCTTCCCCAGAACAGTCTTCCACGAAATTTGTTTTCGTCTTTTACGTTAAACCCATCATGGGTTCATACGGTATAATTTTTGGGTGTTACTCAATACGAGTTTTCAGCGAGATCTAGATAGACTTACCTAATGGGTAGTCGTTAATACAGGGTAAAAATTAATTCCACTGCCAAACTTGGAGACGTGGTAGAGCTAGTCAGAACAAACAACTTTTCTTTATATCCGTTTTGCCAGAAAAATTTATTTACCAACAAAGAACAGTTACAGCAGAACTCCAAGACATGAGTTCAGGACATGTGGAAGAGGAGATACTGCAATGGTTTGCAGAGGATCCCTCAACAAACACCCGTGCAGTCGCACATACTGTGAGAACCAGCCAAACAACTTTCTGGAACGTCATGTATAACAATGGGCAACATCCATACCACGAACAAACTGTGCAGGCTTTGCGACCCAACGACTACCAACTATGTGTGCACTTTTTCAACTGGTATCTTCGGAGTGTTGCCGTCAATCCCGCATTTGGTGAACTTGTTTTGTTTTCTGATGAAGCTCAGTTCACCAAGAATGGTATCTTCAATTGCCACAACCACCATGTGTGGAACGACACAAACACTTTGAACAACTGCAGTAACTGTTCTGTTGGTAAATAAATTGTTCTCGCAAAACTGGTATCAAAAAAAGTTGTTTGTTCCGACTATCCCTAATACCTCTCAGAATTTGGAAGTGGAATTAATTTTCATCCTGTACAGAAAGTATCTGAAACTCTGTCACAAATTTTTAGAGGAGTTAGTATGGATGATTCTAAGCAAAAAATTTCATATGAACATGGGTTCTAACTTGAACGATAACTGAGATTTGAACACAAATAAAAATGCTGCCACTAAGATCAACAAGTTAATAACTCAGATTCTAAAACACATAGTATAATGAATTATGGGGGAATAATAGTACATAGAATTGTGTATACGGTTAAAATTTGATCGAATTCCAAGAAGTAGTTTCCGATTTACGCAGTCAACATCCTAACACGTGCTTACATGTGAGTACTAACCACCACTTGTTACGATGTTGACTACGTAACTCGGAAACTACTCGGAATTCGATCAAATTTTTAGCTGCTGGAACTGCCAAGATCATTCTCCCAGATCAAGAAACTCTAGGTTTCCTCGTATGGCCGGGATTCGAACATCCGACCAATCGCCAACCACGTGACGTCACGCGGGTCATCCAAGATGCTTCTAAGCCTGGGTCAACCGGATCAATCCGCCTGGACATCTGGAACTCTGATTCCGGCGCCTAATAGATGCGCGGCCACCTGCTAGAATCTAGAAGGTTCCAGAGAAATGCCAAAAGGCAATAAGGCTGTCAACGAAGGTCCGAACTAGTCGTGGGCGATGGGGGAGATTTTCTATTCTTAGCATAACTGCTCGTCCAAACCCACCGGCTTGACCCGCATTCAATAAGACTGGACAATGTCAAAAGACATTGGATGACAAGAAGAAAGAGGGGAGCAAACGCTCCTTTCTCAGTAAAACAGGCTAAATTGCCTAAAAAAGAGGAAGCAACATTAGTCATGCTTCACTCGAGGCTATAAAATTTCTCAGCAACTGAACAAAGAGATTTCAAAAGATCTCCATTAACATTCTAACTTTCTCAAAAATACAGAAAGCTCAATCCGTTTTAGGAAACGTTCAAAAAGAATATCAGATGCTTCCAGCTACAGTATAAACTGCTGTTTGTAAATGTCAACAGAAAACCAATTCAATAAATGTCCCCAAATGCATAATAAATAAATAAGCATAAATGAATTATAAATTATTCGTAATTACAATTAATATCCGTGTAAGGTCTGAACCTTTACACCTCTCTCCGCTTTGCCAGAATGGTTTATGCAGTAAACCATTCTCTTACGTGTAGTCCATCCCTCCAAACTTTGTGGTGAGTCCTGCTGTCCTTTTGAGGGTGAGTCACCTACCTGAGCCATCAAAGTAAAACCATAAAATGTAATAAAGTTGTAAATTTTTCTTATTCTACCATTGTAGATTCACTCTAAATAGCAAAATTTTTTGGAATTTCTAAACACAACTATCAGATAAAGGAAAGAAAGTTTCTAAAGTTCACAGCACTAAAAAAAAAGTTCACTTCCTCTGAATTATGGTTTAGACAGTCTGTCCAAAGTTCTCAAAGAAAAAGAGAGTTCACCACAGTTCATTTAGAGTTCACAACTGTCACAAAGTTCACACATGTCACAAGTAGTCACAAAGTTCCGTTCTGATTGTCACCTAAGAGTCCAGGGTGAGGAAATAATTGCAAATGTCCACTGGTTCTAAAGAAATAAATTTTTAGAACAATATTCTCACACACTCTTTGATTCCTGGCAATTTCAATTAATTCAAAAAAAATATAAGGGAAAAACTTCATATTCAACTGGTGGAGTAGCAATTGGTTGGCTGGACTAATCATTGAATACTTTATTGGAGTCCGCCTCCCTGTTGCGTACAAATTAGCCATATTTAATAATAACGTAAGTGGTTAAAAAATATCAGGGGAGGAAAAGACTCCTTAACATTACTTTCAATAGTAAACTAAGTAAGTTCAAAAAATCACGTGTTAAAGCAATAAGGAATTATTTTTACGAAGCGTTTCTACGCACACCTTAAAAACATTTTCTTTGTTACCATTAAAACTGGTAAACTGTGGACGTGTGGTGGCTAACAGTCAATTTCACACGAGTGCGGTTCATTAACACTGGTCAGTTCACTTACACTTGTCAGTTCCTTAATACCTGTCAGCTTCCGAGTGTTCTCAGGGGGTACGTCTGTGGTACGGATGGCACACTCTCACCTTATTGTGTCGTCAGCAGTCCGGGCGTCTTTCAGCAAGAAGGAGGCTCCCTTCTCGGGTGCGTGGTTCGTAGCAACGCTCGCTATGGTCGAGGACTCAAGGCGAGTGTGGGAAACTCTCCTAAGGACTCTATTTCGCCACCAGATGGCGTAACAAAATATCCTGTTTCCAAAAATGACCACCAGGGGTCACTGGGCTAGGAAGACCAGGGTACGCTAGAGATAGATACACATGGATTGACTCTCGCCACGAACAGAGATTCTCCTGATCCAGCATTCCACAAATATGAAAAATGTTATACTTTAATTTTGTAAATAATTAAGAGCATAGACAGCATCTTAGACAAGTATTTCTGCATTTGCAGCAGCATAACTTAAAGGTGAATCCCTCTAAATGTATTTTTGGCAGACACTCAATATCATTTCTGGGATGTTTAATCACCCCAGAGGGCATACAAACATTACCAGATAAAATAAAAATGATATCTGAATTCTCCAGACCGGAAACAATCGTCGAACTCAGACGATTTTTAGCCATGGTAAATATTTACTGGCGGTTTCTGCCAAACGCAGCCGCCACGCAAGCACACTTGCACGAGCTCACAAGAGATTTTAAAGAGAACGACAGACGCAAAGTGCCGTGGGATACAAATACTCTGGCGGCATTCGATAAGTGCAAGGCTGGCCTCACTCAGGCAGTCACTCTCGTGTATCCCGCCCCAAACCAACAGTTGTCTTTGCTGGTGGATGCCTTCGACTCCGCCATCGGCGCCGTATTGCAGACGCACTATAAGCAATCCCCCAAGCCTCTAGCATTTTTCTCGCGAAAACTAAGCCCTACAGAACAAAAATATTCGACTTATGACCGCGAACTCCTGGCAATTTACGCGGCGATAAAACAATTCCGACACGAACTGGTAGGTACCAATTTTATAATTTTTTACAGACCATCGCCCCTTGACTTTTGTTTTTAAGAGAAAATAATTTAATGCAAATAGTTAAGAGCGAAGTAAATTACTTTCTTTTATTCTACAAAACACAACCTGGAGTCAGATGTAGTTTCTTTAATGAACATGCACCACTAATGCTACAGAGAGTTTTAGCATTCCTCACCTGGTGACGAGCGGCTCTCCTCAGCGGCGGGGGGGGGGGGGGGG
>JAHWFO010094566.1:141781-154327 GCA_023313115.1 Rhysida immarginata
CCCCCCCCCCCCCCCCCCCCCCCCCCCCTCGAGCAACTGAAAGAGAGAGTCAACGACAAATTTTCTGTCCCCAAGTGGCCAAGCATTTAAACCCAAAATTAGCATTTCAATAATAACTTCCAACACAATTCGATTCCAAAAAATTTTTTTTTCCCATACTAAATTCAGAGAAATTGCACACTATTCTCAGGCAACGAGTACATGAAAAATATCGCAACAAATCTCCCAAGGGTTTCTAAGGGGTAACAAACTTCAGCAAATAAAATGAATGACAGATTCATAACAAAAGAAAATTCTAACAATTGAGTGTAATAAAGGTACTTGTTGTTACTTCGACTGTGTCTAACTAACGCATGTCGACGCAATACCAAATTCGACGCAGTGTTCGGTGTAAAAAGACAGCAAAGACTTGAAAAGCTTATAAAATAATACCTTTCATTGGAGAAGGGCAAGCCTTCTGGGTTTCCCATTCCTATCTGGATTCCAAAGAAAGAAAAAAATATTGATGGGAACAACTATATGTATCACCAAAGGAAAGACTATTTGCATCTTTCAGGCACGATCAGGAGCGTAAAGATGAAATACAAACAATCCCCTAAGCATTTGAGTGCGGTTGACTGTTTGTAAACAAGGTCAATCAGCTCGAGGCGCATCATTCAACCCGGAAGTCAAGGTATCTAATCCTTCTTCCAACGAGGGTCGCGTGGCTGGTTTCCTCCTCCTCTTCAAGCTGACATCCTTCGGTCTCCAGCGCTGTCTCTGAAGCTCGAGAGGGGGGGGGTGTTGTTCTGTTCGAATGGCACTCCTCAAAAGGTCGCAAGAGGTCGCTCTGCCTCCCTCTCTGGTTCCATGGTTAGAGGAGACGACCCCGTAGCATTCAAAAGTGTTCCTGCGTGGCATAGGCGGAAAAAGATAGTTACCAGCGTGGGCTACACATTTTGGTTCAGTCCCCACGTCACATAAAGTGTCTTTCCAGTATGAAGTATTTCTCCAAAGGGCTCATGGCTTTGTTAGAAATAATATGCTGGCTTCATTGACAAAGGATGAAGGGAAAAACAATCCCGAAGATAAGGCATTCGGGGGCATGCGAATGAAACAAATGAGAACTCGGGCGGACTGCATGGTCATGAACGATATCGCGGGGCACACAAAAATAACACGAATGGCGAAAGAAAGGCGGGCAAGAAAAACAACAAAAGGAAATGAGAATGTTCGGAGAAGGGCTGACTGGCACCCTGCTCAAACGTACGGATTCAGAAAAATGAAAAGAAACGTGCTGGAGAGAACCCTGGAGTCGGATGAAGATGAACGGTTGGGCACCATTCCGCATCGAATCAGGTGAGTCCTGTCAACACCTTCTAAAATTGTAAAGAAAATTCCCAGCAGCTAAATACAGTGCCTATAAAATATCCCAATTCTTTGTTTCAGGCGGACATTACGACGATAAAGATTTCGCAGTCCAATTGCCACGAGATTGCCCTCCCCAAGAAAAAAAGGGGGGGTTCCGACGGACGGAAATCGGTAGAGACATCGCAGACAACCCCAGTATGGTTGCAGTTCCATAGACGGCTGGCGAGGGCGGACTTCAAAATAATGAAAGAATCCGAAGGTGTCTTCGTCCGGAATGGGGCTCCTCGTCAGCTGAGCGGTCTGACAAGTCGATATGGCTTCGTCACTCCCTTCTCCTACGCCTCCGGGTCGCAGCCCGATGGCTACGAGACTGACCGACCAAAGACTTTCCCTGAGGTAATTTAATAAGTGTAATTTAATTAGCGAAGGTGTTCGCACCCAGCATCGCAGTGCGTCTTTCGGACAATAACAGGACAATTTAATTGCGCAGGCCAACAAACAACGGTGAGCAACTTGTGACTTGGAAAGAAGTGTTTCATGAATAAGACAGATAAAAATTACTTTTGTGGCACAATAACGCAGATAAACATACGCAACGCGGCTCTGGTGCTTATTGCTTATTGGAGATATATGAAATATTGAATGAGAAAACCACCAAGAATTGTATGGACTTAACTCCTCTTTTGACATTCCGACAGGTGGCAACTAGGCCAGGACAAAGTAAACTTTTTGCCCAAACAGCCAGAGAGCATAGAAACCTATCCGAGTGGGCAATGGCTATCCTGTCGGATCCTGTTATTAATGTGATAACGCCACAGTTCCAAGTATGAAACTAAAATAAGCTCCTTTACCCAATACACCGTCCAGTTAAATGGCTTAGTGCTAACTGTAACAATTACTGAGAAACTTACGACTATATAGAATGTTTCAGTTCCCATACTAATAAAGTAAATTCGCTACCTCTATGCATGAGGTAATTAAAAAAATGCCATAGACAATAAATGAAACTCTAAAATCCCAACTATATTATTTGCATCTATGCCTCTAAATTTATATCCTCGTAGCCCTTTCCAGTGAAGTGTTTCACTCTGAAACCACCATCGAGTTTGTATTTGCTTCGCTTACACAGTGGTTCTAGCATGAAACCACCTCGTTTATTGTTAAAACTACTGCCATCTTGAAGTCAGTACCTGGAAACAATATGTACCAAAAGAATTACTAATGGTTCCTTCAAAACAATGCCCATTCATGAAAACTGAACACGTTGTGCTCAGAGTAGCACGACAGAAAAACCACCTAGAACAAGATGGTATTTGTGTATTTGCCACGTAGGATATGTCTAACACCTTCAATAAGTTGTTTTATGCCCTACAACTCATGCAAAGTGGTTTCACTGTTTAAAATACACATTGTTAAATTGTTTAAAAAATACATTGTTTCATTGTTTTTACTTTTTTCCATGTATTCAGTTGTTAAATAGGTATAGTAATAAAGAACATTTACCAAATTATTTGTATTTTGTCTTGTTTTAATTCGTGCATGAAGGGGTTAAACCAGTTTATTGTTTCAAGGCAAAACAAATATGTCCGTCACAAAGTATCACTCTAGATAGCTACGCACTTTAAGTACTGTAAATTCAAATTAATATTTAAGGCAACTAGTATAGTAAGAAATAAAATTCACAGAGAGAAAAAAAAATAAAATTCTAAATTCGTTCTTTCGCAGAGCATGTCTCTTACATTACCATGGAATAAAAGGTTTGGATTAAATATAATTATTCCGCAGAATTAACTTAAGACAATTCATGCAATCAATCTTAACACTAGTCGTTTAACATTCGAACAAACTTCAATTAATATGTTTAAGAAGTTACGGGTTTTCCCAGTGTTTCCTATCTTCTCCCTATCTCGGGTCAACCAAAAGAATATACGCTTTAATTATGGCAACTCACAACATCCATGCCCGTATAAAAATTATTTAATCGAAAATAAGAGATAATCAATGGCTCTTGTAAAGCCTGCTCCTCTCGTTTACGTACAGAGCAAAAAGAATCTTGGGTAAATAACTTCTTTTTATATCCAACCAAAACTTATAATAAAGTATATACTAGGGTTTAGTTAAACATACAATAATGTTTATATACAAGTGTTCAACCCCTGAAAAATTAATAAATTTATTTATCTATGTATTTATCCCGTAAAAGCAAAGAATGTGGTTTCCCTTTTCTCCTTCCATTTCAAAACTAATGTTTTCTCCATAAGAAATATGCAGGCCTTAAACTAATAATGAAGATTTAGAATAGAAATGTATACTCCTTGATATTGTAGCTTATGCTTCTACACAAGCCAAATAATGGGGAAGAATGTATTACATTTCTCAAGCAAAACACCAGATGGCGAATTGTACTACCCATCCTAAAACAGCCATTTTTAATGATAACCTACGGGGAAAACGGCGGTTTTAATTGAATTTTTTATAAGTATGAGGGGAAACAATTCGGTTTTCAAAGATTTATTAAAATTCAATAATAAACGAAAATTGTTAAAAAAAATCTTTTTAAGTGCCAGATGGATTTTCTTATGAAAATTCGCATAAAAAATACCGCTTTTTTTAAACATCATTTTGCTGAGCTACTTAATTTATTAATTCCATAAAAATGTTTAGCCTGGCATTTTTTAATTTGAGAAAGCAATAGCTGTTGCAAATTGTTAAATTTTCACTTCAGTTATAATTTTTATTACAAATTTATTTTAAAAATTCATTTTAATTAAAAATAAGAAAGTGTGAAAAAGTGATAGATATCAATAAAGATAGTGAGACATTTAATATTTTTAACATCGCCATTTTTATTAATTCAGAGCAAAAAATTGTAGTTTCTCCCATAGGTTAACATTAAAAATTGCTGCCTTAGGGTGGATAGTACAATCTGCCATCTGGTGTCTTCTGATGTCTCAATTCTTCCCCATTATGAAAACCTTAAATCCTCTCTTAATGAATAATAAACAAACTTGAACAAATTATATGTTTATATAACAAAAATAATTCTCCCTTTTCTTCCAATTCTTTCCCATCACCAAATCAATTCAATAGACGGAAGGGGAGCCTTGGTCTCCCTTCGGACCAGTCCACTCCAGTGCTCCAAACAATAAATAAGGGGGGGAGAATTTCTTATCCTCTCTATGGCTACGGTGTAGCAAGGGAGAAGAGGGGGAGAGGGGTGCGTTTTGACCCTCATTTTAACGTTAACTCCCGATCTCTCTCTCGGACTCGCTTGTGCTTCAACCCACTGTTTCTCAGGGCCTCTTTCTTTTTCATTTTAACTCAATATTTTTAATCTATTTCTACTATCCCACATAAACTCATAGGCCAATACGTTGGCTAATAAAGTAAACACTCAGTGGTCAGGACAAGTTCCATACTTTTCCTTTCACACAAAATAAGGCTTGGTTTGGTTTGTTTGGTATTAACGTCCTTTTCAACTGCCATGGTCATTTCAGGACGGCATTATAGGGGCCGCAAATTTTGACTCGCAAGGGTGCTTTAATGTGCAGCTGGCAAACGACTACAGGGGACCAACGGCTTTACTTCCCTTCCAAAGGAAGTGCGTGATCTCAGGATTTTTCCCCTGAAAAAAATCCTCGTCGTCCTCAGCCGGGGTCGAACCCGCGTACTTGGACACACAAAATAAAAAGCAGGTTCGTTTCAATAATAAGCACAAGGGATTAAAATTCTCTTAAAAAGGGAAAAAAATATTACCCCACAACTCTAAAGAACTCAGCAATTAAGAAAGTACAGTAACACTATGAGATAGGTCGCTGACTCAGGAAATATAAAAAAAAAATCTTGATTAATAATTAAACTAAGTAAATGTATAAGAAGCCATAATCTAACACTTCTTGAAATTTCACTTCCTTACATGTCAACACTCTGCTTTTTACGATTCAATTCCCTCCTTTGCCGTCCGCTTTTTGGGGTCTATTGGTGGCGTTTTGCCAACCAATACGGCAGAAAAATATAGGTAGTGAATGCCTTTAAGTATAGGTAAAAGTTGTCAGCACATAAAACTGATTCTATCATCCCTCCCAGCTGCAATAACAGCTGGGGAAAACTCAAAGAAGGTATATTAAAAATTGTTCCCACTCCAAACACTACAAAAGGTAGCACTCGCAACGCTTTGCCAAACGAATAACAATAGAAAAAATGAAATAGGAATAACAACATGCTCTCATCTCCACATTTCAAGTCGGAAAAAAATGTAACAATAAAAGCAATAGTCAGTGAGCTGACGCTCTAATTTGACATTGTCATAAGTCCCTTCATGATCCGGAGGAACTCATCTATCCTAGCATAAGGCATTAAAATTTCACTTTCTCCCGGGCACGGGACTCTCGGCGGCTAACAATTAGCTCTATCCGTCGAGGCTGGGGCCTCCCCTATTGATTCAATAGCACTCTGGGGCTGAATTCGCAGCATCTGACGGCTCTTCTCGCACTGGGATCTCAGCTCGGACAGCGTCCATCGATCGGTGATCGCGAGGCGACGGCAACACCCATGGCTGCTGCGAGACTGGAACTCTGCTCCGTAACGCATAAGGCGGGTTTACAGGTGGTGCTGCTGCAGGTTTCTCCGCGCGTGCAAGCGGCTCTGGCGGCGCTAAATTTTCTCGAGCTGGTTCGCTCAGGCGGACTCCCTTCACTCCTCACCGGTATATCTACGGGTCTTCGCACAATATAATCCTCCTCCATAAAATAATTCTTACGAGCGGCTGGGATAGCTTCTGGCTCGGATTTCTCACTTACTAACTCCTCGCATGCAGGTAGTGGAGCAGGCTGATTCATCTCGTGCCTCTCCAACGCCTTCTGCAAACAGTGTTCCAGCTCAATCACTCGTTCTGTCAATGCATTGTTCCTACGAACGGATTTCAACACTGCATCTGACAGCTTCGCTTTTTCCTCCCGCTTAAACTTCTCCAACTTCTCTTCCAAATTTTTCAAATCCTCCCCCAATCTATAGTAAACTCCCGCGACCTGTCTCTCGATCACTTCCTTCAACTCCTGGATCATCCATTCCATTTTCTCCTCGTCCCACACAAATTGATCTGTCTCCCTCTTGTTGCTCACCCCATTCAACTCATCTATTGTCCCAACGGTCGCTTGGGCAGGTGGTTCGGTATTAACATTCTGCCCTTCTCCCTTCTCTATGGGACCATGTTTTGCTCTAAAGTTCCGGTGCCTTCTCCGTCTATGATTCCGTTACCTCGACCGACACCCTCTGAAACTCCGTCGGCCGGCTCTCCCACTAAAAACCTCGCAGGCGCCCACGTCTGCTCTCTGCGGCCTATTATTTGTTTTCGCGACAAAATCTCTTGTTCTGACACATAGGACAGATTGATTCTTTCGGACGAGCGGCATGTGCTTTTATTGACCTCCCTGCCATTGCTTTTGGGGGGAGGCAGGTTGAACGTGTTTTGACTGATCCGCCTGCCGCATCCCTGGGCCTTCATTTTTGCACGGCAAAATTTTTGCGTGTGGCCTTCCTGCAGGCAGAAAAAACAGCTTATACGTCTAGGTTTACGATTAGGATACTGGCTGATCACGTGTCCAGAATGTCTACAGCCAAAACAAATAATTTCTGCTCGCACTCCGCGGTCTAAATTTCCTCCACCTCCTACAGTTGAATTTTGCGGCTGGGACAGGTTACCTAATTGTCTGCGCTGCTTGCTCTGTTCCCTTTATGGTGCCAAGGTGGGCGCTCGGTCGGGCTGCTGTTGGTTTGTAAAACTCCCCATTTCTCCCAATTTTAATTTTAGAATTTCGTCTATTCGCTGGCCAATTAGTTCATTAATATTTAATTCACTCCCTTCCGCTGCCAGTTCCGTGTTTCCCTTTCCCAATGAATTTAAACCATGCTGATTCGATACAGCAGCAAACCTAAGTTCCAAATCTTCCTCCTCCTCCGAATAACCAATTGCTTTTTGTAAAGTCTCAGGTCTCCTGAACAGAACAGTTTTTTGGAAGTTGGGGTGCAATCTCTTCAAAAATTTCTCTCTAACCCTTTCCTCCAAAATTTGCCTCGCAAAAGCTCGCTTCACCTCCATCTCGGGCCCAGCTTCCTCTACAGGGATCATGATTTTCTTCCCCAGCGCCTGAAGGCGCGTCGCAAAATCCCTTACTCTCTCCCCTTTGTTCTTTCTACACTCGCTAAACAAGTGCTCGCTTCTGCCCCTTGGCTCCTTGCCAAATCTCTATATCATGCATTTCTTAAAATCATTGTAATTGGTGACACCTGCCATTGCTTGATCATGTCTACAGAAAAATTGCGCGCAGCCACTCAACTTAATCTTAGCCAAATTTAATTTATGATTTGGGTCCCATGCATTTAATTCGCCTATTTCGTCCAATCTTTGGAAAAAAAAATCCCGGATCCGTAGATCCATCAAAACCAGGAAGTTCACTTGCCAACGCAAATGATGCTTGAGCCATCTTCTTTATAAGAAAAATAAAATAAAAAAGATAAATCTTCACACTCAAGTGATCCTCCCAGGTCTTCAATTCAAATATTTCAATTCAAACGGATTTCAAAGTTTATCCGCAGTTTAGACAAAAATTACGGCTCGAAAAAAAAGAATCCTGTCGACTGCGCCACTGTAAGGACAGCCTTTGTCTTGGCTCCTTAATTGGAAAGGTATCAACCATGAGCCATCGATTGTGCCTCTAATGTGAGTCTCAAGATTTGCAGTCGTAAGCGCCACTGCCTAAAGGCAGAATTTTGGATGTCTGTGGCCGAATGAGTGGTTAAGGTTTATGAGGTCTGTTCAAAAAATACGTAGACTGTTTGAATTGCGCAGGCCCTGTTGGTCCCAATCAAAATCGCTTGGTGTCGCCATCTTCTGACAGATCCGCTGATTACAAGGCAGTTTTTTGATTGCAAATATCAGTATTGGTTGATTAGCTACGCGGTTGTTTGTGAAGTGTGTTTTTTTTCGTTTGGCGGATTTTAGAATGAGTGACTTGAACGAGCAAAGAGTTGCTGTGAAATATTGTGTTAAACTCGGAAAAACTGCCACTGGACGAGTGGAAAAGGCCAGAAATGTGGACGAGAGGTGACTGGTTGTTTCATCACGACAACGCTCCAGCCCATTCAGCCCTCAGAACTCGAGAGTTTTTGGCCAAACACTCGATCACTGTTCTTCCTCACCCACCCTACTCACCTGACCTCGCTCCTTGTGACTTCTTTTTTGTTTCCCAAACTCAAAAGACCTTTGAAAGGAAGGAGATTTGAGACGATTCCCGACATAAAGGCAAATGCGACGAAGGCGCTGAAGGACATCACAAAAGAAGCGTTCCAGGACTGTTTCCAAAAGTGGACACACCGTTGGGTTAAGTGTGTGCGTCGGGGAGGAGAGTACTTTGAAGGGGACCCAGATGTGTAACTTCTGAATAAAGTAAATTTGTTTTATGATGTCAGTCTACGTATTTTTTGAACAGACCTCGTAATATGAAACCCACACTAAGATTCTCTGCAAAACAGGCACGGCAAATCGACATTACAGAAACCTCGTTAAATAGAGCAAAAATAAAAGAAAAACTGATTGCACCGACTTAAATTGAAGGAAACGTTAAATAAATGAATTTAGGTGTTCCCTCTCATTCAGGCTGTGCTTAACTGAACATTTGGAAGCAGTGGGTTCTGCAGCCAACCGAGAAAACTAAGTCCCAGTCATCAACACTTATGCCCGTGACAGCCTACACGAAAGGGCAAGAATCAGAAAGCCGCTGGAACGACCTGACGGTGCAACTGCCAAGATCATTCTCCCAGATCAAGAAACTCTAAGTTTCCTCGCACGGCCGGGATTCGAACATCCGACCAATCGCCAACCACGTGACATCACGCGGGTCATCCAAGATGCTTCAAAGCCTGGGTCAACCGGATCAATCCGCCTGGACATCTGGAACTCTGATTCCGGCGCCTAATAGATGCGCGGCCACCTGCTAGAATCTAGAAGGTTCCAGAGAAATGCCAAAAGGCAATAAGGCTGCCAACGAAGGTCCGAACTAGTCGTGGGCGATGGGGGAGATTTTCTATTCTTAGCATAACTGCTCGTCCAAACCCACCGGCTTGACCCGCATTCAATAAGACTGGACAATGTCAAAAGACATTGAGATGACAAGAAGAAAGAGGGGAGCAAACGCTCCTTTCTCAGTAAAACAGGCTAAATTGCCTAAGAAAGAGCAAGCAACATTAGTCATGCTTCACTCGAGGCCATAAAATTTCTCAGCAACTGAACAAAGAAATTTCAAAAGATCTCCATTAACATTCTAGCTTTCTAAAAAATACAGAAACCTCAATCCGTTTTAGAAAACGTTCAAAAAGAATATCAGATGCTTCCAGCTACAGCATTAACTGCTGTTTGTAAATGTCAACAGAAAACCAATTCAATAAATGTCCCCAAATGCATAATAAATAATTAAGCATAAATGAATTATAAATTATTCGTAATGACAATTAACATCCTTGTAAGGTCTGAAGCTTTACAGATCATATTATAGAAGAGGATAATATTAGCGCTGTAATGACTGGTGGCAGGGGTGTGTGTTGGCTGTCAAACGAACTTCGGGCTGACAGAGTTCAAACGAAATTAGTCTTTAATATACATCACAATACATTATTTAAACAGTATATACAAAGTTCAGTTCTTTAAACAGTATATTAATTCACTTTTTGTTTGAATTTCCCCTCGTAAAACGAAAGTAATTTCTCAAAAAGATTGCAACTTCAAAACTGCTCCGATCTGACAAAGTTGCATTCTGTCCTGTTGCTTCTTTTCCGCTCATAGGAGAAAGAAGTTATTAAGTATTATTGATTTTAAAGTGACTTTTTTCTGATTTTTAAAAGAAACATTTTGATGAAGATCAGTGGGAAAAAGGTAGTCGACGGAAAAATTTTGGATGTTCAAAAAAAGTAACTTATTCTTAAAGAACAGACAAAATTTACAGGAAATTATAATAGCAAAAGTACGGCAATGCATACAAAATTGTCATGAAATTAACTTTTCAGTTTTACATATTTAAAATTTCATTTGTTTTGTTGTTAAATTAAATTTAAAAATCAGTCAATAAATTAGCCTTTTTTTTCTTCATATAAGCTTATCTATTTTATTTCGTTTTTTTTCAGTAACGAAAAATGATCAATTTTTTTCAATAATTCCTTGATTTATTCTTTAATTATGTAATGTTTAATAAAAATTTTGATAAGGTGGATATATTTTTTATTAACATAAAATTGTGACTAATAATTAAATGAAATAATAAATGGGAATAAACGAAAAATGGGAAAAAACAAAAAATAAATTTTAATTTACATAATTTCAGTTTATTTTTTTTCTCTAATAATTAAAAGTGGATTTTTATTTTCGATTTATTGATTCACTCCATTAATTCGAGGTTTTTTTTAATGCCAAAAGAGCAAAATTTCTTGTTTCTGTTACACTAATCTATAGACAGATTGGACACAACATGGCTGCCTGCCCTCTCATGGCCACATTCTGGTTATAAAGGCACTCTAGTAATTACTAGAGCACTGTAATAGAGAGTACGGGCAATTGGACTGCAGCGGCAATTTTGTTGCCTTTCTTCTATTTACTAAAAGCTGAGCCAATGAAAAAGGATTCGCTTTAAAACTGTTTAAGCTAGACAATATACAAACTGCCCCCCCCCCTATTTTTATCATAAAATTTTACATATCATATTTTTATCATAAAATGTATATTTACGAATGTTACAATTTAAATTTGTCATTAAAGTGATTTAATTTAGATAACATACTAGTTAGTGATGAAACAGCAGGATTCGCCTTAAAACTGATTAAAATTTATACAAAATTATGTTTTTCCTATTTTTATAATTTATATTATTTTATTTATATGTAAAAAAGTTACATTGAAATTTAAGTCATTAAAATGATATAAGTTAGCTTATTTATTTTACATCCTCATTAGCAAAATTAACAAAAAATTTTTCTGAAAGAAAAAAAAAAGAAAAACAATATTTTTTGTTACTTTTTATATTTACTCCACATTCTTAATGACTGCTCGCATTGCATACTCCTCCTGTCATTTTTTTTCTGACAAGTAGAAAAGCAAGCGGCTAAAACTTGAAAGCCCTTAAATTTCATAAGGTCATGAAAACTCAGGTTTGATAGTAAAAAACTGGCTTCATTGCTTCTTATAAATTTTTCTGCTCTTTCCAATAAGTTGTTAAATACAGCTGCATTTACAAATTATAAAGGCGTTTGTTCATGGCAAGTTCTAAAACATCTTAATTCAGTGAATCTTTTGGCATAGGCTTGTTCCCAATTCTTCACCATGTTCAAATTGTTCTTCAGGAAAATGTTTCTATGAAACATGATTAGATTTTTAACAGAAATAATAAGAAAATTCATTAATGTAGTATATTCTGCATTTTACGAGTTGTAGTTCAATGGAGGGTAGGGCTAAACCCCCAGTCTTAAAGTGCAAGGGAGGAAGAACACAGGTACAAAACCCTCAGAGATAAAAGCTTTGGTAATAAGATCAAAGATGACATAACCTCCAAATGAAGCCTTAATTTTTATATCATTTTTATCGAGTTATCTGAAAATTTATTGAATTTTTTCCTTGTATTGTGTAGCGTGTGTATGTGTGTGGGGGGGGGGGGTCTTTTAAAAAGTCGCTTTAAGATTAATTTACTGAATTTTTTTTTTTTTAATCTAGTGATTAAGTGGAAATTATTCGTGATTTATTACTGCAGTTTACTGCACAGCAGCACGGCATTTCAGAAAAAATTGAAAATTAACAGCTTTTAATAAGCATTATCGTACAGAAGCACATAGAAAATGACTACACGAAAGGCAACAAAATGGCGATCGAAGGGTCACGTGCGACCGACCAGTCAATGAGCTTGCGTACCTGGTGGCATACGTTCGGGGAAAAGAATGTCCGTACTCTCTATTATAGTGCTGTAGTAATTCCGTGATAACAGTGGCCTCTGGTGAGTAGGAAAAAGCAAAAGTATCGTTCAGATATCGTTTCCTGCGAGCATCGCGAGAAACTGACGTCATTACGTAACATGTATAAATGACGTCACTTCTTTTCGCAATTTTCGAGGCTAACGAGAAATACAGGCTCCGGCACTGAAAAGTCACCTGACCAAGATAGGT
>JAHWFO010094566.1:179327-211149 GCA_023313115.1 Rhysida immarginata
CCCCCCCCCCCCCCCGGCTGCTGCGACCATCATACAGCAGTTGTGAATCCAGGTCCATCCAGGGACCCAACTCGTCGGCCTCCGGTCATACAGGCCCTGGATGGACGTATTGGATCCAATTAATTAATAAAAATAATAATAATAATAATAATAATAATAATAATAATAAATATTACACACTAATAGAATCTTCACTTATATATGGAATATAATTTTGGGGTCATACCACCAAATCAAATCTATTACGATTACATAGTTTACAAAAATGGTTCGCAAGAATCTACCTAAACTTAAAGAAATCTGACCATGTCTCCCATCTATGTCCTTCTGTAGGAATATTATACACATTTCACTTAGCTCTCTTCATATATAAAGTCTTAAATAATAAGTTTTCAGTAATCCTCCCTCCTAACTTTTATAATTCTTCCCCTCTCCACTCTTATAACTTACGTAACAAAAATTCCCTACCCAAGTTAGCAATAAAATACACTTATCAACACAACAGTATCTCCATCTCCGGATACAAGCTATGGAATACTTTTCTCCCCGAATTACACACTACCCCTTCCATATCTGCCTTTAAATCCAAACTGAAGACTCTTCTTACTATGTAAATCCACCTATTAATATCCCACCAATTTTGCAATTGTTCTCAATTTAATAACTATTTATTAGATTGCTTCCACCCAGGGACCTAACTTGTCGGCCAATGGCCATACCGGACCTGGGTGGATATCTTCTGTATTTCCTTCAAATAAATAAATAAATAAATAAATAAATATGTAGCTACTATATCGATGCTTGCAAAAAAAGAAAGTGCGAAATTTTGTTTCTTTCAAAATAGACCGCGAGAACGAAAAAATTTGAGCACACACATATCCAGACAAGGATTCCATTGTTAAAGCGGGTTGTGTGTATTAATGCGCTTAACGGAACTTCTTTCTTCCACTACTCAGCAAAAACCACGAATCCATTTCACATGAAATCAATGGAAGTAGACAGCAGCAGACGGCAATTGAATGGATTCTCAAGTTTCTAAACAAACTTAGTTTTTAAAAATAGATTATTACAATTAGCTAATTGCCTTCCGGTAAAAAATGTGAACAGTAATTAATAACCATTTCCTTAATTTATTACCGTATTTACTCGATTCTAAGGCGCACTTTTTTAGGTCATTTTACTGATATTGCTTAATACAAATATGTACATATTGCACTAAAACATGTTGATTTTGATTTTTGGTGCGCCTAAGATTCGAGAAATAATTTTTTTTTTCGAAAAATGGTCTCAAAAATCAGCATGCGCCTTACATTCGAAGGCGCCTTAGAATTGAGTAAATACGGTATTTCATTTTATTAAGTAATTCGGTAATCAAACACGGGGCTGGCTTCTTGTGCAACATCGAGTAATATGTTGCGTTGGTGAGGGGGTGTGTATCGCGGTGCTCTATAATTTTAAATAAAAATAGTATTCGTGGATGCTTACCTCATCTTATAAATTATTTCGAGACGAATAATTGTAGAGCAAAATTAAGGTTTTATGCTTAATAACAGTGTTCTAACTGCAATTCTTTGGCGACCGCCGCTAACGAGTTTGCTTACTTTATTACTGCCATGACTGTCGAACTCTGCACTTCCGGAGCGCTTCGCTACCGCGCAGCATTATCGTTCCACGGTGTGCTTGCGCGTAAAAAAAGGCTATGTGGGCTTTCCTTGTTAGTGTATAGCGGCCTTGTTATTTGTTACTGGATTTCTTGAATTCCACATTATATTTAATGAACAGCTGGCGGCACTGCGTACTGAGCTAAATAACAAATACAGGGTGTCTCAAAAAAAAAATGTACTAACACTTTGTTTTTTCAGACGTAACTAATGTAACAGAATGACAGGAGATCAACTTAGCTTTGAAGAGAGAAAGTTTGTCCTTACATGTTTTTGGAAGACCGAAAACGCCATGGAAGTGCAAAGACGGTTCAGAAGGGAGTTCGATAAACCGCCACCAACGCACCGGACCATTGCTCGCATCAGAGATAAATTTGAAGCAGACGGAACCGTTTACAACGTTAACAAGAAACGTTCTGAAGGACCACGGACATCCACCAGCTTTGGAAAAAAGAGCAGGTACAGGAAACCCTCATTCGACCCCCAAATGAACTGTTTCGTGAGGTTTACGAATCCCTTGGTGCGCGTTATCAGCTTTGTCTGGACAATGACGGTCATCAATTTGAACATTTGCGCACAAGATTCTTTAATTACATTTGTCTTCTGTAATTCGAGTTTTTAAACTTGTTCTATATTCATAAATAATGTTTTTATAGTCATTCAAAGTGTTAGTACATTTTTTGAGACACCTTGTATTTAGACCTAGAAACAAGGTTGGAAACGCTTGAAAAGAATGTGAATTCTAAAATTGATATTTAAGGAAGGAAGTTAGGAGTGGATATTTGGAGACTACAAATGGACTTGCCAATCTCGACAGTACTATCAAGATATTATTGGGCTCTCCCATTAGATCTGTTTCGCCCATGATAGTAGCTAACACTGAATCCCTGCAGGACAATGACGATCCCTGCCCAATAATGTAGAAGGTCCTACTGGCCTGGAAGCTGTCAACAATGGAAACTCCTTGTTAAGAACTAGTATAAAGAGGAGGCAAGAAAACGATAGTACTGACACGGATGGAGGTGATTGGTATATTGCACGAAATGAGAGGAGCAAAAGATGTGAAGTTTGATAATTTTCGAACCACTGTCGACATCAGCGGGCAGTACCTCCGCTCTTCGTGGCAACAAAGCTAAGCACAGTAACTCACAAATCAATGTCACCCAATTGACAATCGAACAGTGAAGTGTACATTTGTTGAGGTGGGACAGAAGCAGTGTTTTCACTCAGGTCATCCTTTCAGACTAAATACCAAATGAAATACATTGAGATAGGCAAGAAGCCTGACTAAACCGAGCGGTCTTCCACATTATGAAAAAATAAGATTGATTGTGAGAAGATTGGGGGGAGGTATCATATCTTCCAATAATACGGGAAGGAAACGTTGCCAATATCTTCAAAGTTGACGTCAAGAATATGCTCTGTTTTCTGTATTTTGTATACCAATTTATTTCCAGCAGTATTCCAGCTACCCGGTCTTTGTCATGGGTCTTCATCATCTGCACCATACGCAACTGCAGGTCTTGGTTAAACTTTCCGATGTGACTCATGTTCAAGCCTGAGTGGATGTATTGATTTTTCACATTTCTTTTAACAAGTTGCTAATAGTCTTCAGAGTAACATTCTGGAACGATTGGAGCTCACTCCATTTAGTTTTACAAATAGTCGCCCACATAGGCATAGCAGAGAAGTGGATGGTCCAAGTCATCATCTTGCACAGGGTAGCAAGTCACTGACGGTTCCAGGAGAGTCTCATGAAATATGAGTAATTTCACTAAATGACATTTAACTGCGCATGCGCAAGCGTTACCAAAAAGGTCTTTTGCATAATATATTAGAGCTACTCTTATAAGAAGCCTAAGCAAATATGAAAACTCAGAAAGTTATCGTCGACAGAAGGAGTTGAATTTTAGTTGCTCTCAAAAATACGGAGGTTGAGCCAAAAGTAGTGGCCGATCACCGCGCAAACTTTTAAATAGGCACCAGCCAGGAACCACTCATTGCTAATTTTCAAAGTAAAATCCATCATGTTCGATGGTCTTCATCCAACGATCAGCCAGTTGGCGGATGCCCTCGCGAAACCACTCCTTCGGTTTCTGGGTGAAAAAGTCACGCACGGCGTCTTCAACCTCACTGACATTGGCGAAGTGCGCCATGGACCGGAAGAGAAGGTAGTCGGAAGGTGCCAGGTCCGGGCTGTATGCTGGATGTGGTCATCCCGGGGGTTTTCCAGCAGTTGACGACACAACTTCACCCGTTGTTGTGCTTGCGCGGGCGTCAGCTCGTGGGGCACAACTCGGCAGTTCCTGTTGACCTGTCCCATCGTTGTGATGTTCTGATGCCCGCCGCTAGTCCACGGGTGGTGCTGCCTGGGCTGGCTTCCACTTGTTGCCGTAGGGCTGCGTCATCCACTTCTTTGGGTCTTCCGCTCCTTGGCTCATCTTCCAGGCCCATGTCTCCAGACGAAAAGCGGGAGAACCGCCGTCATGCTGTCCGTTCATTGACACCCTGCAAATTTTGGCGGCTGCTGCTCGCGCACTGGCCCACTTTTTCCAATAGTGACGAAGGAGCCCGCGTATCACCAATTTTTCTGCCATATTTTTACACTGGCTGACTCAGGTGGCACAATGTCTATGGCATTCAAATTCGTACTGACGTTTCTTCCCACTCTTTTCTCTTAATAAACTGCGATATACCCTTGTGGTAAATGGTCTTCGCCCAGAATTCGTCAAACTCTAACCCCCCCCCCCCCTTCCCGAGTCGGCCACTACTTTTGATTTCATATTGATTTCATATCAGCGTAAGGAGAATTTGATACCGCTGTCCGGTCCCCTTCAGAGTAACTAAAACTTAACTCATTCTATCGACGAGGTTGTTCTGCAATTTTCACGATATTTGCTTGCGTTTTTTACAAGAGTAGCTCTCTACATTTGGCTAATAAATTATACAAATGACACTTTGGCAACGCTTGCGTATGCGCAGTTAAACATTATTTAGTAAAAAGGCTCAGAATTCATCGATTATTTAATATTTTTATATTTTGCCTAGCTGATATGTTGTTCGGGCTGTTTGTTTGATAAATTTTGCAATATCTGATTTTGAATATAAATAAGAACACATGAAAAAAATCTTAATAAACTATATATTCACTTTAGAAAAACGAAAAGAATTGGAACCATATCCTGAATGTTTTCGTTTATATTGACAGTATCATAATCAACGGGAAACAAACTCTTTCCTGTTAATTATGTCCCTATCCACAATTATATCTCGTTTCTCATTGACAGTATCAGTTATAACAGTTCTAATACGTTACAAAATTACTGGGAAGTTACTGCATTACAAAACCTTATGAAAAATAAATTTTGTCCAGTTTTTAGCTCATTAGGGAAAGTACCTTCACCTTTTCATCAAAAGCTTGAGCAATTGTATTCTCTTTTTTGTTTTAGAATAATTTCTTAATTCTCTCCAAAGATTTTAATAAGAAAAAGAAATAATGATTTCTATTTATTTATTTATTTATTACTTTTATATAACTATTTCCCTTGAAACATGAATCATTAAGGAAGCATCGTAGCTAACGAAAAGGACAGTTCCTGGCATCTTCTTGGTCGAAGTAAGAATGTAACCTTCATTGTTTCCATATTGGATTTTAGGAATCATTATTTTTCTTTGATACCAGTATAATAATCATTTTGTGTGGTAAATTTGATAATTTTTTCTAATTTATCACATTTTTCGGTTGTTTTATGTGATCGCCGGTTAATATTTGTAAGCTCTCTTGTGGCGTAACAAATGCGTTTTCTCAGAATCGAACAGTTCCGCCATCTATAGCCAAGATTTTAAAAATGGGCGACTGTTTTGAAGGGGATTGAGAAAAGCAGGGGCTTGGTTTTTTGGGGGTGTATTCTAAAAGTGACGCCGTATTATAAGTGTGTTTTTTTGGCACAAAAATAATTTTTACCTTTCGAAAAATTGTCTTTCTATTGTCTGTCTCTCTTTTTCTCCCCATCCTACTCCTTCTCTCCCTTTCTACTATCTACCCTTATGTCTTTTGGGCCACTTTCCGTTTCCTCTATTTCTTTATATTTCTTAAAATAATTTACCGATGTTTCTTTGTTTCTTGATGCTTCACTATTTTTCTCCCTCGATGGGGTACCATCCTGGGATAACTGGATGTCTTGTTTAACAACCAGCGTCTTTACCACTGAGCTATTAACTCACTGAGAGCAAATGGTGTTAAGTAAACTTAAAAGCATTTCAACAATTTGATTACAAATTTTGCCGCAAGTAGGTGCACACAGCCGTTCAACAAAAATAATTTACAAAAACCGGTGGAGTTTGGGAGTGTGAATACCCATCCTATGATGTAGAAGCCTATGGGTTGGGGGGGGGGGAGCTAGAAGCAATCAACCCCTAAATAGTTCGAACCAACAGGAACAAAAAATGTAAACTTTAATTTTTTGGTCATGTTGTGTTTTTATAGTACGTTTTAGTTTTTTTTCCCTAAGGCAAAGCCTGCAAAACTGTTGAGGTTAGAAATCTGGCGATAAAAGCTTGATGGGAAACGTGACGAGGAGGAGAGAGAGAGACAGAGTCGTTGGAAAGAGGACACGGGCGAAAGACGTCGGAAGAGAGGACGCGAAGAAAAAAAAGGCAGGGCGAGTGAAAACGAACAAGTTCGCTTCGCCTAGGTCGTCGCAGTGAACTTCCAGCCAAGAGAATATCGGCGGACCTCCGTAAGGGGACAAAATCCACCATCCTGCACACTTTTTGGGAAACGTTCATGATGTTCATGGTGGATTTACACTTTCGTGCACACTTTTTGAGTTGTTGACGAAGGTTTCTCATAGTGATGTCAAGATCCGGATAATTCAAGATCCGGATATCCGGATCTTTTTTCGGACCTAGGTCCGAGATCCGAGAACCGGATGCTGGTCAGAAATCCGAAAATCGTATCCTAGACAGGAAATTGTATATATGCAAACTTTTTCTGAAAGCACTTTATAAAAGCTTCTATTAAGTGATAGCCTAGTCCTCTTAAGTCCTAATTAGTCTTAATACGCATCCAGCGAAAGGATCCGAATTCCGGATCCGATATCCGAGATCCGAAATCTGGATCTGATATCCGATATCCGACATCTGGATCCGATATCAGAGATCCGATATCAGAGATCCGATATCCGATATCCAGATACGGACCCGGATCCGGATATTTCTAGATCCGAATCCGGATATTATCAGATCCGAATCAGAGATCCGGATCCAACGGACATCACTAGTTTCTCACACGTCTACTGTGTTGAGAAATTTCTTAGAGGGCACCGGAGATTCCGTGCCAAACATTGAAAGGCCAGTTCTCGATACGCCAAGGGGAGCATCCAGACGAAAGCTCACACCCGGGAATTCGTCGTTTCGCGGCGAAGAAACACCACTTCCCGCTGCCAATGGAATAAATGAATTCAGCCCATGGAGAAGCCATTTTGCTATAGGAGAGAAGGAAAAGACTACACATGGAAATCCAGCGAGAAGCAATTATCCTTTTACGTAAATCTAAAACTTTCATTATCAATGTCACGGAATTCTATTGCCAACAGGAATTCCGATGACATCAACAATCGCTTTGGCTCTCGAGTGTTCGTCCATTCAAGCAGGAAGGCGAAGTGACGCATTCATCGACGACATTGCCATGAACACGTAAGGACCAATCGGGGCGAGGAGCGGGATTTTCGAGCTGATGACGTGAGCGAGAGGGATCGTGGCCAAAACAAGAAAGGAGCGGCATGGAGAGATCGAGAGAAGAGGGAGGAATGCAACGATGGACGGTTTCAATGCCGAAGCCATTGGAAATGGCAGAATTCCGACTTGGCATTCTGAGGAGACTATGGGTATCGACGTAGCTAATTTCTCCACGAGGCCTGCCAGGAACGAGGAGCTAGGAAACTCGACGTGCGAGAACGGAGAAGAAGCCATTGCGTTGCCTACGTGGCAACGGGAGCTCCATGGAAAGGCCGTCTCGACAAGTCTCGGATGGAATTGCTGATGGACTGCTGCTCAAGGACTGGACAATCTGGTAAGCGTGAAATTCCAGATATTTTTAGGCGCTAATGTCGCCCCAACAGTGTTACCTGAATTGAAGGCCTATCACCTTAATTACGTCTTGGTAGTACGGGGTTTGTGGCCGTTAGGCTTACGAGCGTACATGGAAGACGGGTTAGGCTTTGTGCTTGTTAACTCCATTTAATTGTTGTTATTTCCTACTGCTACTTTTACGAGGCCTACAGGAATTAGGCCCCCGCTCGTTTGAAGGAAGTTTAACGACGTCGCTGTTTGCGTTTCGTCGAATTTTGGAAGAAGGCTTATCCTGCCGATTTAGAGGAGCCGTTCTAAGGCTTCATATTTATGCCAATAATTATGCTTATGATTTACTGACTTATTCGTTTAAAGTGTCATTCCCATTTTCGTATACGTCATCTTAATTAGTGCCCTATCCTAGTTAAGTGATACTCGAGCGTTGGCGCATGTGTTTTCCCCAAGCTCCGTTTAGATTGAGTGATCGTCAGAAAAATGTGCTACGAGTTGCATGAGTGAGTATTTGGTCATAATTGTTCAGTGCTTTCGGCTGAGACGTGAATTGTGAATCATTTTGGCTCGACGATCAGTGTTGGGGGCTTCAGTGCGTTTTGTGATGTAAATTATCACGCCACTAAGGATCTGTGCAAGGATCTACCTTTGGGGTTTGGTTAATATTTTACAGATTACTCTTTGATACTTCGGAAATAAGGGTTTCTCCTGTTTTACTCAATTAACGGTTCAGATATATACGTATGTTGTGAATTAAGTGAATATGTTTTATCATCAAGTTAATTGAATTGCTCAACTAATCATTTCATATAGTTTATTGCGAATTAGTTGCAAGGGTTGCCTCTTTAGAGTTAATTGAGGAGATTGTCTTATTTATTTCTTGTTACATTGATTTATTTACCAAATAAGGATTTTACGAATGTGACTATTGGGACTTGCTTAACTGGACTGACTTTGATTGTGCAATTTATTGTAAATAAGGAAAGTGTCTGATATGCTTAAGGGGCATATTCGTATGGTATAAGTAATGACTCTTATTATCTTAGTCTACAAAGGTAATTCTGCTTACGGCTATTAAGCTATTGTTGGTGTCTCATAGTAGTATTACGAGGGACGTTACTACTGTATTAGTGACTCTCATTTTTGACTCTTTATATTTTGCTATACCAAACAATTGGTTATCCTAACAAGCTTTTAGGATTTTGTATTTCCTTATTAAGATTTGGTCGTTTCAAATACGTTTGAATGCCATTAAGGAAATACTTGTGTTTATTAGGTAATTTTGTTGAGTTCAGAATTTGTAGATGTATTGATGTTTATCTACTCTAATTGCTTACCTCATGAAATTGATGTTGGGAGTTATAATTGTGGATTGGGTATGATTTATGCAATTTGTTTACCCGTTCTATTGTGTGCAACTATATGCATAATTGTTGATATCTCATTTCTTAGCTAAATTAAGAGTTTTTAGCTTTAGAATTTTTGATATTCCTTATTGTATTTTTGATTATTTGTTCATCTTCATTTAATAAATCCATTTCAACTTTATTCCCTTCACTCTTGCGTGTAACGTTTTTTCCATTGCGCCTATCTTCTGCATATTTAGATAAATACACGTTACAATCAAGCTGCCTAGCGTTCTTCCACCTTAACGGACAGAAATGTGTTATATCAGTAGCCGCGGAGAGTTTTCATGAACTTTACGTTTTCAATGAGAGACCCGACCCGCTCATCGGGATCTTTCCATTTGCCTTCTATGCTTATCGCTCCGAGGGCGTCGGTGGAATCTGTATGTGAAATTGCTTCCATTTAAGTACGCAAATATCTGTTTGTCATTTTCTTTGCTTTAGACTAACACCGCCGATTGAGCGACCCTTAGAGTGCACATTCCTCTTTATTATTCAACGGCCATTTTTCACCTTGTGTATTTTGTGCTTCCAGTATTTGTCAAAATGGCGCCACGACCATAGTTTTTATAGTGCTAGAATTTATACGACTTCATTCTCCGAAGTTGGAGAATTTGGTGGCTTAACCGTATTCGGGAAAGCCTATCCAGTTATTTTCCTACTCCATGGCAATTGCTAAATGTACGGCAAGCAACCAACTGACTTTAAGATTTATCGTTGTGTTACATATGTTAAATTTGTAACCCATTCTTTAAACTTCCACTGCTAAATAAATTATCTTTACATTTAACTTCTCGTTCACGGTTTTGTCCTGTCCACGTGACAAGTATTCAATCGGAAAGGTCCCATCTTGCTTCACGATAAAAATTTTTTTATCAAATTCGGTGAATCAGAGTATATGGAGTCTCCTTGTCAGTCTGTCTCAGGATTGCAATGGTTAAGAGATGATGTTAAGAAAATATATAAACAGCCAAAACTGTAGACATTAGGTTAACAGAAAGGAAGAAAAAGAAACCACTATTTCACATAAATACTATCTAAATAATAGATATTTAATAAAAACATGAATACTATGTAAAAATTCCACATAGATGTTCTTTTAAATGTCATTAAATCAGTTTTTAAATGAAAATAAAAATTAATCGATGTTCTAATGTACACTATTCACACACCCTCTAGAGCCCGTTCTGTTGATGCGATTTTGATAAAACTTGGAATAAACGCTACATATACCATGGGGGAAAGATTTTTTGCAATAAAAATTAGTTCAAATTTCTACCATTATGTGGCGATTATCATGCAAGAAAGGGTACTAAGCCAATTAGGAAAGCTTTAATACGCTTTAAAATGCCATTAATCAGCTGTAAAATCGTTCTTCATCAAGATCTAGCTTTACTGGTAAGGTTGTTTTTATTCAGAACTGCAGTAATGGTTCTACTGCACTACGAAAATTTCGACGCTTGGAAAACTTGCGAAAAGGGCCTATGACTACTCATTGGCTAATTTTGAAGTTGATTACTAATTTTGAAGAGACTGGGGAGTTGGATGTGCTAAGAAGAAGAGGATGGAAACTGATTTCAAATGAAAACTAGGAAGAAGTCGCCGTTGCTATGGTTAAAAAAGGTCCAATAATCTTCGACAAGTGTCACGTGAGTTGTCTTTCCCTTGGTCCACTGTACGAAAGGTTCTGCAATCCATTTTAAAGTGGCATCCATACAAGATCCATGTGGTGTAAAATCTACATCATCAAAACTCGGATCAACGCACTAGTATTGCTTGTCGGATTTTAGCCAGAATAGCCGTCGACAATTCATGGCCTTGGAACATTTTGTGGTCAGACGAGGCGCATTTTACCCTAGATGGAGCAGTGAATACTCAGAACTGCCGCGTCTTGGGTACGGCAAGTCCTAATGGTGTACATGAACACACTGGATGGTGTCGTTTTACTGCTGATTTAATTCTTCGCCCCTTTTTCTTTGAGGAGAACACTCCATTAGGCCCTAAAAGGTGTTCCATCACGGATGCCCGTTACTGCGAACTTCTGCAGCAGCAAGTCATTCCTGCCTTACAAGAACGAAAATGTTTAGAGAATGATGCGCGACAAGTGATGGATCTGCTTCGTGCCAACTATGGAGATGATCGGATAATTTCGAGAATTTTCCGACTGCCTGGCCTCCTCGTTCTCCGGATTGAATCCATGTGACTTTTGGTTGTGGGGATTCCTGAAAGATCGTGTCAATGGAGGAAACATAAATATTCTGCCTGAATTGAAAACAAGCATAATACGCCATGTTACTACAATTCAACTCAATAAACCCTTCGTGTTACTGTTGAACACGCTGTTGCGCGATTTGAACGTGTGATTGAGACAACTGCAGGGACGTGCCGTGCTATGATGCAGAGAGGCGGCCGCATAAGCATAAGGATCGACATTTTCGAAGATTTTCATAGACTTGCATCATACAGAGAAAATCTACCGCCTACCGGAATGCACATTGAACAAATACTGTGAATAAATATTTTTTGTGTTTCCAATTTGTGTTTCTTAGTTCTTTATGTGCAACTTTTTCACCTAGTGGTGAAAATTTGAACTAATTTTTTAAGTGCAAAAATCTCTTTCCCATGGTCTATATAACGTATAATCCAAGTTTCATCAAAATCCGATCAACAGAACGGGCTCTAGAGGGGTCTGAATAATGTAACTTAAATTATAACCACATTGTACAATATTAACATAACACTTAATCTTATCATAAGGCAAGGTGAGACTGGAAAGTTATCTGTATCATCCCTTAATGTGATAATGGGAAATGTCCGACTCAGGAGCGACAATAGGGGTAAGGCGTTCTTCTGTATCTCAGCTAACATGTAAAACGACCTTCACCATTGTTGACAGGCGTACGTTCATGCGGAAGTGTTTTAGAGTGCAGTGCGTTTAAGAACAGAGAATCAATGTGAAGTCTATTTTAAATTGGGTAAAATCGCAAAGGAAACCCACGAAATGTTAAAGACAGTGTACCGTGAAGACATCGAAATGTGTGTATTCTCCGCTACCAAGGCTGCAAATCGCTACAAAGATGAAGCAATTCCTCACGCGAAAGCAGATTCCAGAACTTTACCACCTTCTGTATTCTCCAGACTTGTCACCACCGGACTTCTTCCTGTTTCCTCGTTTGAAATCAACAGTGAAATACACAGATTTCTCGACGTTCCAGATATTCAAGCGGCTGTGAGGAGGGAACTTTAAGCAGTACCGAATTAGGATTTTTCACACGCCATGCAACAGTTGTACTATGGGGGCTTACTTTGAAGGAAGTAAAATCTGTTTATTATTTCTAGTCATTCACCGAATTTTGCGGTCTTACCTTGTATATCAAGCATTAACGACATATGCAGAGAAAGAATTCAAGAAACTAATGCACTTCCCATGATTCCTCTCGAGAAACGAGGGAGAATTTTGAGCGTCGTGCTGCTGAATTAAAAATTACAAATCTCCTATGGTTTATGTGATGGTGACCATTTTAATCTTTTGATACTTAATTTTGTCATTCATTATGTTTCAGCTTTCTCACCGCAAAAATGACTTCATTCTCAATGAGGACACCTTCTGTGACACTCCCTAAATGCAGCCATTATTATTGTTGAAGGATAACTCTACATAATACGTATATAAGTTAATAGTATTCAATTTATTAGAAGAACTTAGCACTACCTTATCATACAGGGTGATTCAGTCAATTTCTGACCATTTCAGTACTATGATTTATTGACCCATTAATGTTTACAAACTTAGCATTTCAGTATGATATTTTACGCAGTTCGGAAAAGTCTTGATGATATGCTCAATGTGGCCACCACGAACGTTTTGAACTGCTCGCAGCCGAATGGTGAAGTTGTTCATAACTCTATCCAGGATTTCTGCATCCACAAGGGTGCAGCAGTCGACGATGCTTTGTCGCAGCTGGTCTAGGATTCTTGGCGCTGTAGTGAACTCACTGTCTTTAAGTAACCCCCAGAGATAAAAATCACATGGGTTTAGGTCAGGACTCGTAGGGGGCCAAAGAAAGCCACCGCCGAATCGATCTGGAAACCTGTTTGAAATGACACGATTTCCGAATTTCTGATTGAGAAAGTCTAGCACTTCATTACTAGTGTGAGGCCTAGCCCTATAGTGTTGAAACCACTGATGTCGAAGCGGTATACGCCTCCTTCGCAGCTCGGGGATGAAGAAGATTTCCAACATGTTAAGGTAAGGTTACGGTGCCCTGTGACGTTACGGTGCCCTCAAAAAAGAACGGACCAATGATGCCTCTTTTGGAAATCGCTAACCTTTCGTGGATGAAGAGGTGACTTATGGATCTCATGTGACGTTGTGTGTTTATTAACGTCACCTGACAGATGGAAGAAGGCCTCATCTGACACCCACAGGTTGTCCACAATGTCCTGATTGGCTTCCATTTCTGCTCCAAACTCCATCGCAAATTGTTGTCGCTTCTGTCTTCCAGTGTCTGTTAACTCCTGATAAACATGGATATTATACGGGAACAGGTGTAAATCCTTTCTCAAAATTCGCCACGTCGTGGTATACGACAGCCCTTCTTCAATGGATAGGCGGCGAACAGATTTTTTGGTAGGGGAATGGACCAACCTTGTGCGAACATTTTCGACAACTTCGGCCGTTCGAACACGAGCTTCGCTCCCGCCGTTTTTCTTGCCTTTAACACATCCAGTGGCACGAAATTGCTTGACAAAATCCATGATTGCTTGCCTGCCTGGTGCGTCTCGACACTTATACTCATTCTGGAACTTTCTTTGCACGGTTACAGGTGATTTTGTCTCGAAATATCATTCGACAACCTTGCATTTCTGCTCTGTTGATAAAGCGGGCGCCATTTTTCAACAATACGATTTTCATGCAGCGCCGTTGCAACAATACAAACTCCAACTATTTAGAAATTTGATATGGCGCTCATATTCTTTCAATTGTTTATCCCTAATGCACCTCATTCGAGTGAAATGGTCAGAAATTGACTGAATCACCCGGTATTTAAAGGTTTTCAAAAGTAACTCTTAAATTATACGAGGGGAGTTCAGTAAGTAATGCAACACATTTTTTTCTGAAAAAGGGGGTTGTTTTATTCAGCATTCAAATACACCATGTTATTCCCCAATCTTTTAGCTACACAACACTATTTTCAACGTAATCTCAAGTCAATGCTACGGCTTTACGCCACCTTGAAGTGAGGGTCTGTATGCCTGCACGGTACCATTCCACTGGTTGATGCCGGAGCCAACGTCGTGCTGCATCAATAACTGCTTCATCATCCGCGTAGTGCGTCCCACGGTGAACAATTGTGACAACACTGCCAACGGAGACGTCAAGTACAGCAGCGAGGTGTTTGATTGTGATCCGTCGATCTGCTCGAATGAGAGTGTTCGCATGTTCCGACATTGCAGGAGTCAGTGCTGTGCGGGAGATCAGACAGTTTTGCTTGACCTTGCGGCGATGATGACACACGCTTTGCCGAACGACTCGCCGTGCTTTTGTCCACTGCCAGATCACCGTAGACATTCTGCAAGCGCCTATGAATATCTGAGATGCCCTGGTTTTCCGCCAAAAGAAACTCAATCATTGCCCGTTGTTTGGAACGCACCTCCATTGTAGACGCCATTTTAACAGCTCACTATAGCGCTGTCACCTATCGGACGTCAATGAAACTATATGAGACGAAGCGGAAATGTTTGAAAATGTTCCACAAGAAATGTCCAGTTTTTCAACCAAAACTGGCCGAGAAAAAAAATGTGTTACATTACTTATTGAACTCCCCTCGTACAATGACACCATTGGTACCGTTGGAACTTTCAATACGGTAAGTAAGATAATCAGTATAGGCTGCAGTACGTAACGGGTTAATAAAAACTGATTGTTTCGCCGTGGCTTTTAAGGCCCGTTGAGGCATTATCGTGACGTCTAAATTGAGGCTGCTTGAACAATCGAAATATTACTGCGGTCACATTCTCCATTGAGTTCACATAAAATATTGATATATTCCCGCCCCCCCAGTTTTCCAAATGCGTTTTTGACGTAAATTAAATTTGGTCGAAGTGTGTTAATTTTCCAAATAGAATTTGCATTTAAAAACAAGAATGATTTTACCGCAAAAGCGGATAAAAGGAACACATTTTCGTGTTATAGTATCATACATGGATGCATAGAATTAACCTACATTTTAAAACACTTTAGAGAAACTATATAAATATGAAAACTAAATTATAAATTACTATTTAAGTAAACTAATGTAAAGAGAGAATTTAAACGAAAAAACTTGAACTGAAAGGTTAAAGAACTAAATGGAGAGTGATTTTATTCTTTATATATTTGAACAAATAAAAGTTCTTTAATTTGTAGGCATTTCCACATAATGTTAAACGAAGTGAGCCTCAATTGCAGAAGCATTCTGTGTAAGCATCTATTATTTTTTCATTTTCAATTACTGATGTGTTTCTACGTTATCATCTATCATTGAAGCAAGCGATTAGCTACTAGCAATTAGCATCTGTCTCACATTAATTAGTTTTGAATAATATTAGCCCTAACGCCAATCTGCTCTTGATAGCAATAAGCTATGGATAACAATAGGTCTAACAATTCGTAAGGAGTTGGTTGATAATTACATGCTAAATCTTACATTGAAAGTTTTCTAAGGTAACATGTAGTGCCATTAAAACATGTAGTACTAAACTTCTTGGTTAGCACATTTCTTGGTTAGCACAAATTCCGAATACAATTAATTACTCATTATATTCACTCATGACATGTTGTTACGAGATGTTTGATATATTACACACAATATCTTAGCTTTGAAAGTTAAGACGGTAACATATGGTACAATTAGGACACGTACTACAAAACCAATTCCGACTATCATTATTTACGCTCTATAATCATTCATGAGACGTCCTTACAAGTTGTTTGATATATTACACGCATATCTTAGCACTGAAAATTCCAACAATAGTATATGGTACGATTAGAACACGTACAACTAAACTAATCCCCACTATCATTAATTAGTCATTATATTCATTCATGAGATGTTTTTGCAAGTTGTTTGATATATCACATGCCATATCTTAGTACTGAAAGTTTCCAAAGGTAACATATAGTACTATTAAAACATGTAGTACTAAAGAAGTCCGACTGCAATTAATTACGCGTTATAATTATTCATGAGACGTGTTTACAAGTTGTTTGATATATTACACGTCATATCTTAGCATTGAAAGTTCTAATGGTACCATATAGTACTGCTAAACCAATTCCTACTATCATTATTTACGCGTTGTATGCATTCATGACTCGTTGTTACGAGTTCTTTGATCTATTACTTGCCATATCTTAGCCTTGAAAGTTCCAACGGTATCATATGGTACCATTGAAACACGTACAGTCAATCTTCGTCTAATTCGAACTCATTTTCTCTGTATGGTTGCCTAGAACTATTCTTATGTAATTTTAGTAGCTCTACGATGCACTCTTTTTTCACGAAAACTCGGATAAGTCGAACTTAGTTTCGGGTTGAAGTTCGTGGTATACAGTATTTATGTAATGTACACGGTTAAGGAATTAATAAAGTATGGGGGTTGGCGCAAAAAAGGTTAAAAAGTTTTTGTCTACTATGACATAATATGAGATTATAGATTCTTATCATATTTATGCTGTAACAGACATCCTGAAATTTAATGCAGAAGGTTTTCAAAGTGATTTCTATCTGCTGCAGTCAGTGTGTAGAGCCTTGAATTGAATTCCGTTTGGCGCAAAATAGGTGTTAAAAAGTTTTTTCTACTGTGGTTTCATCGTACGCCGTAAATGAATTTCCTCGTGATACTGTTCTAAACATTCTATAGCTCACTCACTGATGTCTCTCATTACATTTCCAGAGATTCGTGCAGTCGAAAATAATGTTCTTCAGAGAGTCCCCACGTAATTCAGCGCGTGGTAATCATAAGACAGAGTTCGTGGTAAACAGGTCATGCATACTACAAACTGATATAGCATGCATTTACTAGTTCGTGGTAACCAGATTTGAGTGTATTATTAAACAATGGGAGACTCTTTGTTTTAGTAACTGAAATCTATCACCAGAGTGCACGAAGTGTCATCGAGAGTTGTGTTTACTTCCGGTTTCTCATGTCGCCTGCTTTTTGAATAGGCAAAACTTGAGTAGTAACGTAGCAGCATCGATAAGTTATTAAAACAGCAACAAAATAAAAACATTGAATTCAAAAAATGAAAAAGAAAACTTGAACTTGCCCATGATTAAGCATAAGTTGAAAGAAAAAAAGAGCTAAAGTATCAGGAAACAAAAGTGAATTAAAAGAAAGGTTACTAAACCAGCTGAAGAATTTCTTTGTTATGATGTGTGCATACTTTAACTTTGTAAAAATAATTACATTTTAGAAGGATGCAATTTGATTAAATTAAATAACTTTCAACTAAATTTTTAATCAAATTTTAATCAATGATATTTGAATTTTAATTTATAATATTTTAGAATTTTATAACAATAGTCTAAAATGCAATTACTCTAATACAGGTTACAACTATGTGTCGACCATGACTAGATGCCATTCTTATACCAAAGATTGATACCTCTCAAACGACACCCTTCATGTTTTCAAATTCTGGATTTTTACCAATTAACAAAAATGGTTAAAAATATCATTAATAATTTTACATTAGATATAATTAATTCATGATTCGATGAAAGATTTGCACATGCAAGTTTGAAGAATGGTCGAGAATTATTTCTCAAAAAATGTTTTAAAATTTTCAAACGTGCATTGAAATAATTATACAAGTTGGGTCCATGCTGCATAAATATAAACAAGGATAAAGGTTCTACTATGCTCATTACAGAGACGCGTTTCGATCTTAGATCATATTCAGTCTGAATACAGTAGGAATTAGCTGGCTTATACATCGAAGAGACTCCCCTGCCCCAGTGCGGATTGGAGGACCATGGACAGGATTGTCCATTCACGTACCGGGAAGGGCTAAACACAAACAGAAGCCAGGAGGACCAATAAGAACAAAGAGAACATCCTAGAAGAGGAATAACCGATCATGCCCCTAGATTTTTTGATAAAATTGTTTTATTCTTCGGTTTGCTTTATGGTCGACACCGCTTGTAGAAACTCCGCTTATATTAATTCGGGATAAAGAGCGTTCCGCTATAAGAACGAACTTCAATTTCCCGATGGTGACCCTATCAGCGATTTCGACTATGCTGTTGTTCTTATTGGTCCTCCTGGCTTCTGTTTGTGTTTCCCCCTTCCCGGTACATGATTGGACAATCCTCTCCATGGTTCTCCAATGCGCGCTGGGGTAGTGGAATTTCTTCGATATACATATAAGCCAGCTAATTCGCACTGTATTCAGACTAAAGATGATCTAAGATCGAAACGCGTGGCTGTATTAAACCCACATTATTGCAAAGTAGAACCTTTCTTCTTATTGAAATAATTCTCGACCATTTTTCGAACTTGCATGTGCTAATCTTTCATCAAACCATAAATTAATTATATCTAATGAAAAATTTATAATGATATTTTTATCCATTTTGTTGATTGGTAAAAATCGAGAATCTGGAAACATGAAGAGTGTCGTTAGAGGGGTATCAATATTTGGTATAAGAATGGCATATAAATCATGATCCACCCATAGTTGTAACCTGTATTAGAGTAATTGCATTTCAGACTATTGTTGTAAAATTTTATAAAATTATAAATTCAAATTCAAATATTAAAATTTGATTAAAAACTTAATTGAAAGTTATTTAATTTAATCAAATTACATCCTTCTAAAATGTAATTATCTTCACAAAGTTACAGCATGGAATAAAAAATACACTACCCTATCAAAAGTCATGGGACACCATCACTCTAATAGAAACACTCCGGGGCTGCGTACAGATATAACTTGTGTAAAAGGCACAAAATGACCTTAGTAGTCGACGCCTAAATTTCTAGAAACTCCCCCCCAAACTGCTGCCAGAGAGATGGGAGTGCTGCGTTGTCCAGAATGTCTTGGTAATGTTCTGCGTTTAGATGTCCGTCCACAGAAACGATTGCACCCAACCCATACCATGAAAAGCAACCCACACCATCACCGACCCTCCGCCGAACTTCACCGTGGGCACAGCACAGCTTGGCAGATAACGTTCGCCATAGGCAAACCCGTTCATCCGACTGCCAGATGGTGTAGCGGGACTCATCACTCCATTCGCCATTGATCCAGAGTGTAACGTAACTATCAGTGCGGTAAAGTGTGGGACTTGAAATAATGTAGCAAAGTGAGCTATATGAAAATTAGTTTTATTTAAATTTCTAAAAAGGTTCAAATATAGCAAATGAAACTAGTCAAACAATAATTAGACGCTTTCTCGCGTACTAACAGTTTACAATAATTGCCTAGCATTAAAAGAATAATATTAAACTTTAAATATAATTTCTAGTTTAAACTAACGGCAGTGACTATATTGAAAAGTACAATAATTGTAATTCGACATAAATCCTGGCGTAAGACTAGCCAGCCAGAATTAAGATAACAATTCAAGCTAATTGTAGCTAGCATACAAATCCAGAACATATTATTCTAGCTTGACCTAAAATCCACCCAGAATGAGTCGAGAAATAACAAAATAATAATTCAAGGAAACGGTCGATCAGCAATCGTCCTGGTCCACCAAATAATGCCTTCAAACTCTAACATTAGATTCCAACGAAGCAAGGTACTTCGTTCTATTAATGGCGTTACAAAAATATTTTACAGCATACGCTATAACGTCGATTACTTGATAATTCTAACGTATGGCTGGTTGCACACGAAGCTTGCGCAATATTAGTATCTACTTCTGCGGCCTTCTCACATGTTCTGCTAGACAACGGTGACCCCGTCATGTGACCCTTTTGTTGGGAGGATTACTGGAACCCGAATATTGAACTGGTCGTCTGGAACGAGCGACGCAGTGGGAATTTCTATCAGGGTAGATAAAATAAAAGCAAGTATTAATATATGGCAATACACACACCCTACCACAGATAATTATGCTAAAGATAAAGCTATACAAATAAGAAAATTCTAATTGCGCATTAATAGTGCAAACTTAAGAGGTTCGCAACGTGCTACACAATTTTCACTGGTGATATGCGCGCTTACGCCGCTACCTCTTTTACTCAAAAAGTCTTCCTGTTCAATGCAGGTACGAAAAGCAATTCGTCCTTGCTCAACGCTCTGCCTCCTTGGCTTACGCCTTCGTCGACATCTTTAGTCTCTCCTCGCAAACAGTGCTCGGCCACGGGCGACTGCTGTCTACTCTTTAGAGACCCGTCAGCTTCAACCGATGAGAGCGCAGGAAGTTTCGCATGCAGGCCTAACACCTATTTATCGCTATCCTGTTCGTCCTCCAAGTCCTCCGGCTTCTTTCCCGAACCAACAGCAATTTCAGCCTTTCTGAAAGCCGAGGACGCTGGATTTTCGGCAGCCCAGCTTAACGATGCATTGTCGCCCACCGCCTTCAAACCTCCAGTTCTGCTTTCTCGTACGGGTATCTCATCACCCTTTTCGTACGAGAAAATGGTATCGTGCAAAGATTCCGGCGCCTTCAACTGCCCTTCCCCTTGTGGCGCTCGGGGGATGAACTCTTCTTGGTTCCCGCGGTACACACGGCAGCGTAGCCTGTTCACGGCTTTTATCTTAGGTAAAGAAGTAAACTCTCTTACCTGTTGCTCGCATGCCCGCCCAGAAGCACCCCTTGTCTCCGAGTTCCCGGGAAGAGCGTCTGTGCACCGACGTCCACGATTTTCATCTTTACACATCGAAAACCAAACTTGCTCTCTCCCCTTCTCTCTCTCTTCTCCTTTCCACGTCTCCCCTTCACATTCTCTCTCTTTCCTATTGGCTCCTTGCTCGTCTCTACTCTAACCCCCGTCATCTCGCCAATCTTTCCATCTATTCTCTGTCTTCTTTTCCTGTTGCTTAGCTCTCCATCCTTTGGACATCCTTTGCGCTTCCCTTCCGTCGTCTACATCGCACTCTTTTTTTTCTATGTGTGCCTCCTTTCATACGAAGTGGGATTTGGGGGGCTTTTGAGCTGACTCCTCCCAAATCTTGTGACACAGAGTCCAATGTCGTCGCTCTTTGCACCATTGCAATCTTCTCGCTGCGTTGCTGGTGCTGATGTGAGGTTCGCTGCGTTGCTGGTCCAAGCTCTTTTCTTTGAGACATTCTTACAGCATCACGCAAGCATCATCTCATAATAGCATACTCTCTGTTATGTAGTGCTGGGAAGAGTGCCAAGAGTGAAATTGCAAAGGAGCGTCTCATTTTCATTCAAATCCGGTTTGTCCCATCATTTTTGATAGGGTAGTGTAAGTAGTTTTATTCCATGGTTAAAGTATGCATACATTATAACAAAGAAATTCTTTAACTGCTTTACTAACCTTTCTTTTAATTCACTTTTGTTTAGCTCCTTTGTCTTTCAACTTTTGCTTTTTGATGTCCGTTCAGGTTTTCCTATTCATTTTTTGAATTCATTGTGTTCATTTTGTTGTTGTTTTAATAACTTATCGATGCTGCTACGTTACTACTCATGTTTTGCCTATTCAAAAACAGGCGACGCGAAAAACCGGAAGTAAACACAAGTCTGGATGACACATCGTGCAATCTGGTGGTAGATTTCAGATATTAAAACAAAGAGTCTCCCATTCCCATTATCATTATTTACCCGTTATATTCATTCGTGAGACGTCCTTACATTTTGTTTGATATATTACATGCTATATCTTAGCATTGAAAGTTCCAACGATACCATATGGCACCATTGAAACACGTACCAGTAGACCAATGTCTACTATCACCAGTTACTCGTATATATTCATTCATGACAGGTCGTGACGGTTTTTTTGATATACAGTAGAACCTCGATAATACGTGACCGCTTAATACGTAATACCGCTTAATACGTGTTTTTCATTTGGTCCCTTCTCGTTGAAAGCAATTTCTATGTAAATTCGACCTGTTAGTACGTATTTTATTTTCACTGATCCCAGATAATACATAATTTTTGGCTCAAAAAATTAATAAATTCATTCTAGGGATCTTAAATTATTTGCAATGTGTTTGCAGAAATTTTTTTTTAGTCATGCGATAGTCGATGATGTTCCGCGAATTCTAATTGGTTCTGTTGGACATAAAAAACGAAGCACGCATTCTTATATTACCGCGAATTCTGATTGGTTCCAACTGGCATTTTTATATCACTCTTGTTAGCATTTAGCATTTTCATATCGTTAAGTTTCATTTTTATTGTCAACATGTTAGCATCACAGAAGAGGAAACGCAACGATGTTACGCTGGAACAGAAATTAGATATTTTGGATACCACAAGGAAATTAACCATGAAGTGGACGAGATTGGCAAAGACGCTTAACCTCCCTTATACAACTCTGTTAAAGATACTTAAAAATAAAGATAAAATTAGGCAGCAAGCGGAATCCGGTGCGAGTTTAAAAAGGAAGCGAATGCGGCCAGCGACGCATGAGGATTTGGAGCAGGCTTTATTAACATGGTTTAAGCAAGTAAGTTTTCCTTTTCCTGTACGTTTATTAAGATTTGACCTTTTGTTAACTGTTTGTGTACGTGCATAGTAATAGAAGAGAAAGTACAACAGCTCCCGAGCTGGCCACACCCCCTAATGTTTCGGCATGGTCGCGCATTTCATTGATTTTGGTCACAGTTAGTGGTTATTATTCAATTAAAGCACGCCAAGTCTATTATAGAAGGAGCAGACTATAGAAAGCTCCCTACTAACTATGCTTTCAGTTTAAGATTTAGAAACTTTTTTGAGAAGTAATAGCCCCCACTCTAAAGTAAGACCTCAGCTCGGTTAAGTGCCGCCCATGTTGTCAGCGGTCCAGGACGATTGGTCTAACGCCGATTGGTCCAAATCCCTATTGGTCCAAATACCGATTGGTCCAAATCCCGATTGGTCTAAATCCCGATTGGTCTAAATCCCGATTGGTCCAATTCCCGATTGGTCCAAATTCCAACTGGTCCAAATACCAATTCGTCTAATTCCCGATTGGTCTAAAAGAGAGTAATACGACTGAAAAAATTTCCACTGAAAACGAATTAAAAAAAAAAAAGAGAAAACTTCTATTTTATGACTTCTGCTTATTTTTTACAAAAAAAAGAGAAAAATGAAAAAAATGAGAATTTTTATATTTGTGCAAAGGTTTGTAAAGAGGTTTCTTTTTTGGCTACCACTCACTAAGAGTGAAGGCCTATGTGTTCGTTTCAGAAACTCATTTTTTTCCCTGAAACAGACTTTAAAACTCAGGAATCGAAAGGATATTTTTAAATTTTGAAAAAAAAAATTCTGTATATACATATGTATGTATGTGACCTCTTTTGTGCAGCTAACGCCTCTGAAACTGCAAATAGCAGAACTGAATAAATATTATACATGCTTAAAGGGTATCCAAAATTGTGCCTTAGCGTATATTTGATGTGTATTGGGTAAGCCTTTTTAGAGATATTAATTTTTTTCTAAAAATTAAAAAATGACTGTAGCGTACAAATCAGCAAACCAAACTCAAACTTGGCATGTACGGCAAATTTTTTTGTAAATGACTTGTTTGGCTGTGATGAGCCGTTTTGGAGTTATAAACTACCCCCTTCCGTCCCCCACCCCACCCCCGCCTGACAGTTTTTTTTAATAAAAAAATTAATTCACAATGTTTATTATATTGGTATTTGTTTCGTTTATTTTCATTTATAGACCTTCTTGAAAAAAAAAATCAGTTTTTAAAACGGGATTTAACCCTCGTATTTATCCAAGGATCACATTTACATCAACATTGTAATTGTGCAAAGAGTGCTCTGAATTCACTATGTTTTTTATTTCCGTAAAGAAAAAAGGTTTTGAATAATTCAAGTTTATTTCCTCGTTCTCAGTGGAAATTTTTCAGTCATTTTGATCTCTTTTTAGACCAATCGGGAATTAGACCAATCGGAATTTGGACCAAACGGAATTTAGACCAATCAGGAATTAGACCAAACGGTATTTGGACCAGTCGGGAATTGGATCAATCGGTATTTGGACCAATCGGCGTTAGACCAATCGTCATAGACTCGTTGTCATGGCCGGCCAGATGGCCAAGAGGGCTAGGACGTTGGCTTTCTAGTTCTCGAGTCCACCTGGTCGTGGGTTCGAATCCCGCCGTGGGCATGGATGTTTGTGTTTTTTCCGAACTGCGTACAGATATGACTTGTGTAAAAGGCGCAAAATGATCTTAGTAGTCGACGCCAAAAAATTCTAATAAACCAAACCATGTTGTCAGACGGATTTTTGCTGAAGCTGTGGCGCTGTGATCGAAGTCGCTCGTGCGAAAGCTTCCAACTGATAATCGCTAATGCTGGAAACGCACGATTTAAAACTCCAATAATTCCTATTTAATCTGCCTAACTCCGAATATAACGTCATAGATGAACGTGGGATACATGTGTCTTCAATCTAAAGTTGTCCACAATGTCCAGTTGTCCAAGAAAGTTGTTTTTAATATAAAAAAAAGCCTTACTGTTTTGACACTGATTTCATCAATAAAAGCATTTTTTATTACCTGTATGGTTATATTCTAAATAAGTCTGAAAAATGTATAACTTGCAAGAAATGCTTGGAATTGTTTGTAATTTATTGATTCTGTGCCATCAGAAGCTTAGTTCACTTTACGTATGTGAAAATTACAATAGCTTTCTCGTCAAGCTTGCATTGATGCATGAATTTTATCACAGTCTATTTGGAAAAAATAATGGGAATACAAGAATTAGCAACTTAGGGATCGTTCACAAAATATGTTCGCTAAATGACAAAATTTTAACCTCTTTCCCTTTGTAACATTGAAACAAAAACCCCTCCCACAAATGAACGTACTTAATATACCTTCCCTTAAAAGAGAAAAATCTTTTCACATAAAAAGAAGCCACGACCACTTTTGCATAGACCGAGGCGAAGTTTTAAAAATATTTAGACGAACGTTCATTCTTTGATACCCCCCCCCCCCCCCCATTTAACCTTTCATTTTGTCACAGTTTCAAAATTCCACCCTCCCCTCCCCGGTCAAGCGAACATATTTTCTGAATGATTTGAACTGAGTTTAGTAATGAAATATATGAGAACATAACGAATTTGCATTTAAGTTCAAGCATTGGCAAAGATGTTTGAAGAATAATAAATGTTTGATTTCAATTTGCATTTTATTAATGTCCAACTTTAAAGTTATATAACTTAATGATTTTTCAATTGAAAAATCATTACCCATGCTTGGAGACGTATCTCCAGTTAATATTTATTATTATTCACTTATATAACTTAATTTAAGATTTACAGGGTGATTATAATTAAAGCTAAGTATCAAAACGCTATAAAAAAGAACCACTTAGAAGGGAATCCCTCGAACATGTATTTCACAGATTTCCACCAAATTGAAATATGTTCCTCATCTGAAGCTACTATAGATGCTTGCAAAACAACAGAGTGCGAAATTGTGGTTCTTTCAAAATAAACCGCAAAAACGAAAAAATTTCAGCATACATTGCCATACAAGGACTCCATTGTTAAAGCGGTTAGGCTATGTGGGGTTCCCTTGTTAATAGAATGACGTCCAATTGGAACGGAATGTTATTGAAGGGGGAAAGCTTATGGCATAACGAATAGAATAAATAAGTGTGATTACTCTCGTATTAAGCAATGCTAAAAATTAGGCGAACGGTGGATGTGCGAAATAACAGCGCTGCTGCCGATTTCGACCAACTTCGCGGCGTTTTTTTGCTGGCTGCAAATGGGAATTTCACGTTTCGTGTTCAGTTTCTGTCGTATATTTTATTGTTTCACTATTTATACGTGATGAGCTTGTTATAGTGTAATTTGCATATCGTTTGTTACGATTAAAACAGTATTTTTACTCGTATTTTAAAAAATTTACTCGTTATATTTACTCGTGCACGTACCTTATGAGTCTACTTCATTCCTTCGGCGGTTAGCAAATGTCTGACTATCGCGGTCGTTGTTCTTGAAGATCACCAGAATTATGCCCTTTTAGAGTTGGAATAGATTCGAGTTTCAATGAATTTCGTTTTAATTAGAAAAAGCAAGACGCTTCGAAATGCACTGATCACACGATGCTGTTCGGATTTGGATACAAAGTCTTCGCTGGCTAAAGGTTATCCGCTGCTTCTTAATCGATTCCGATTGTATAAAAATATGTGAAGTTTCTATCGGATTTCTTATTTACGCATCCAAAGAGAGAACAAGTTAAAGGCATTCTGATAGTAAAAAGGCAAGCAAACTCTAGTGGTATTATATGTAGAATCGAAACAAAGCTAGAAATGACTTCTTGTTTCCGCTGTTCTCCTGAGGGGACACGAGGGCCAATATTTGAATTGTTCAATCTATCGAGGCGTTTTTCTTATTAAAATATCAGGATCAATCGAAAATTTTTGAATGATATATTACCCTGGATGCAAAAAAAAAATTAAGCTTTTCGAATTTTTTCCGTGGAGTTTGCCTTTAAGAAACAGTAAATAAACAGTAAGAATAAAAAAAAGAACTCGTGTTTGAAAATTAATTTTTAAAACTACTGTTAACGTTTTATCCTTTTCCTTGTAAGCGAATACTAAAAACCTGCGACTCGCTGGCCGAAAACGTACGCAGTGACATCTTGCGGATGCGCCAGAAAACTACGCAAGTAATGACACTTACTATTCTATTCGTTATGCTTATGGCATAAGAAAAAAAAGTAGGTCCAAATTTTAGCAACAGATGGCGCTGTAAGCGTCAGAATTTCGACTACAAATGACCAATGAATCGTAAAACAAAGGCTAATGTGTAAGTTACACGTTAAACCAACTGTACTGTTCAGTGTGCAAAGCATCCATTAAATCGGTTTTTTAAATTGCAGGAGACTGGCGAAATCGAGAGCTACTGGTGCGGAATCATTGTTCTTGTAAAAAAGCTTTACAAGCAGAGCGCAGTCCTTCAATGAGACACTTATGGCGTACTTCTCGGACGCGAAATGAGGAAAAGCCGTGTACCCGGCGTTTTAATAACAAATGAAATGAGTCGTGCGCATGGCAGGTATTTTCATTTACATATTCTCACGCTTACAGCGCCATCTGTTGCTAAAATTTGGACCTACTTTTTTTTCTTATGCCATAAGCTTTCCCCTTTCTTCAGTAACATTCCGTTCCAATTGGACGTCATTCTACTAAGAGGTTCTTTTTTATAGCGTTTTGAAACTTAAACTTTAATTATAATCACCCTGTATATTAAATTTATGTTAAAATTGTATATTTTAATATTAAGAACAGATGAAGATAGGTTCTTGTTAATATAAATTATAAAATTTGTTAAACGCGTTATACATTAAGGTTAAATGTACTCAAAAAAGTTTTTTAACGTATTAGTATAGAGATGTTCCTTTCTTCCTTGAAAGGTTTATGAACACCGTTATCACAATAATAGGCATACAAATTTCAAATGGGCTCGGATAAAAACTTTTGATGAATTTTTTTCATAATTATAGCGAATTTATGCTCTGAAATAGCCAAAAACCATGCAACAACATTGAAATTCAACCTGACTTACCATCTATTTAGAGACCCTTTATATGATTATAAAGGCTCTCTAGATCTATTTCGATTGAAGCGCCCTCATACGAGTGGACAGTGTAAATCGGGAGCTGGCGTACTTTCCCTTCTGTTACTATGGTACATGTATTGGCACATCACAAAGATAACGGTATTCCAGTCAATGGCGAAGTCTTGAAACAACCACATGTCGGTATAAGGAGGAAATAGTCCAGCAATGTCGTACAGGAAATCAAGAGGAAGAGGAAGATAGTGATGAAGAAGGCAGAGATATTATCGAACCGTCTGTGCCTTCAAATAGGCATGTGTTTTCGATTTTAGACGAGATTCGATCGTACCTTCTGTACAGTGATAATGCTCCACTAGGCATTGCACTTTAAAGAATGTAGTTTCTAATAATTATATACAGTCATGTAAACAGACTCAAATAACAGTTCTTTCCAGAAATAAATGCATAAAATAAATAAAAACACAACCCTTTTGAGTTTTTCAACGAATGGACAAACAATTTTTCAATCCCCGATAATACGTAATCCTGGATAATACGTAGTTATTGCTCGGTCCCTTGAAACACGTATTAAAGGGGTTATACTGTATTATATGCCATCTCCGGTTATTGGAATTTTTTAAGGGGGTATCATAATGGTACCATTAGAGCAGTGCTATTTTACCTATTCCACCTATCTCACCTTCAAACTTGTTGGTGGTCTATCCCATATTACTGAATTGGTGAAAACAGTGTGAAAAAGCTAATTCGTTTTCAAGTTAACGTAATAAATAATAAGCTCCCTACAATAAAAAATTCTTTTGGTTTAGAGACGAATTTCCCCTTTAAATAATCGTCAATCACGTGCATCCTGCATGCGCACCATCTCAAGAACGTTTAGAGCAACGCAATGTCGAATCGTAGTACTCAGCCAACACCTCCTAGACAGAAGGCCTGATAACGAAAACGTAATACATTGTTACATAATCATATTTAGGGCATTGTTATTCGTATTTCTACCAATAATAAGCCTTAAATTTGCCCTAACTATGATGATGTAAAAATGTATTACTTTTCATCGCAGAGGCCTTCTCTCTCGGTGGTTATGGCTCAGCACGCGTTTTCCCCAATGCAAGGATAATTCGTCTCTTCCAACTATTCACTGCACGGACTCTGTCTATTACAACGCAATGCATTGTTGGAATTGTGTCTACAGCTGGACAAACCGATCACAAATGCACTTTTAAAGGTAACCAACATCTACAGTACAACATGGTTAAAGGTAACCAACGACTAGTTTTGACTTTTATTCCCGCTTTTATCAAGGCTACATAAGAGAGGAAATACATCAGATATTTTTTTATAATCTTCACCACTGACTTCAATTGCTCAATACGTTCAACTCTTTAACAAATTTGTGTATAAAAGCTGCTGCCTTTGACCTATACCATGACTAATCCTTTATTTGATTTGCATTAAAATTAGAATCAAATTTTTGAGAGGAGTTGCCCTTAATAATTAATTTCGTCCTATATATATTTTAATTATATAAATTCTTTACAGGGGCAGTTGGCCTTTCGCAAAGTTGACTATGAATTCAAAATCGTTAGAAGTAAAACCTCGGAAAAAATACTTTTTAATTAGCTTGAAGTTTATTTATTTATTTATTTATTTATTTATATATTTACTTATTTATTTTAGTATAAATGTACAAAAAAATGCCCCAACAGGAACTGGTATGGTCAAAGACAGATGAGGTAGGTCCCTGTGGGCACAAAACAGACTATTAGTAATAAATACAATTGTGTTAGTACAAAAACAAGCAATAACAGCAATAAAATATATAAAACAAAAATTTTTATTTTATGTATTTTATTTTATTCTTTTTAGCCTTTATTTAAAAAAAATAAGCTCTTATAACTACAAAACCAAAAAAAAAACCCTTAGAAGTCTGCCCAGACAGCTACCTTTGTTACTCGGGAAGGCGCTTACAATACTTTACGCTGGCTAATCATAAGCAGTCCCATAATAATAAAAGGGAAAGTAGAAGCACTCCTTAATTCATAGCGGTCACGACATGAGGGCGCCACTATCTTTAGAAATGAATGATGTACAATGTTAAAGTTTAACTTATTAACATGCAAGATTCAAATCTTTTATTTAAAGAAATAAATGGAGTCAGGTCTTTTTTAGTAGTTACTTTTATTTTTTAATTACATTAAGCGTCGAGGTGGTGGTGTGTTGATCGCGGCACCTTCTACTTTGAGAGTGAATCAATGTTCGCTGTCTACTAGCATTAAAGAGATCGACGTTATTGCGGTTGAGGTTTTTTCTAGGCAGCTCTCCGGCCGACTGGAATCGTTTATCATTTGTAATGTTTATATTCCCCCTCTAGTGTGTAATCACGACTTGGAGATCTTTCTCGACGATATGTCTTATTATTTTCTCTGTCTACGTTCTAAATGCGTTATCGTCGGTGATTTCAATTTCTCTGATGGTTGCGAGGCAAATCCTCAGTCACATCTGTGTAAGCAGAGGAAATTAATTGTCGGTAGTTGGCTGCGCGAGCTAGACTTGGTTGACCTAAACCGTGTTCGCAATAAGTTCGGTGGCAACCTTGATAAAGTCTATTCGAATACTGAACTAACTGTACAGTGTGCCGAAGAGGCTCTGGTTGCTCCAGACGACTATCATCCTCCCCTTCTTCTTTATCTTCAGGAATTCTTTGTTAACCATGAACGCCCGCAGGAGTCAGATTATGGGCGCCGAAAAGTATTTTTTTCGATCGTTGGAATCACTCGTCCGTTCAAACCACGAATGTTTTGGGACACCTCTAGAAAGCTCCTAAATTTGAGTAAGCATAAGTCTGCACACCTAGATGATGATGAACTGTCCAACTTAGCTGCCTCATTTGCTGCTTCGATGGACAATGATGGCACTCTTGTCGCAGATGCAGGCAATCTTACCGCTTGTTGGCAGCGAGTTAATTCCACTTTTATGCTGCAAGCTGTCTCGGAGCAACAAGTGACGGATCGTGCTAGAAAATTGTCAGCCTCTAAAGCCTGTACGTCTTTAAATATACCGGAATACATTTTTAAAGGATGCATAGAGTGTATGATTATTCCCTTTTTGCATCTGTTCAATACGTCGTTGACTGCTGGCCATTATCCGACTGCCTGGAAAAGGGTAATTATTAATCCTATCCCTAAAAAGTCTGAGTCGCCTGGTGTAAAGGCCTATAGACCTATCACTATCATCCCTTTTCCAGCAAAGCTTCTGGAGTCGCTGGTTGCAGACCAGTTAACGCTTTCTGTCGAGCCTTATTTGCCAGATGAACAGCACGGTTTTCGAGCTATGAGAAGCACTCAGTCGAACTTTGCCTCATTTACCCATTATGTAACTTGTAATTTGGATAGTAGGACACAGGTAGATGCACTGTTTCTCGACTTTTCGAAAGCCTTTGATAAGGTTAATGTTTCTCTCTTGATCGAGAAGTTAAAATTTATTGGTATGTCCATTGTTGCTCTTGAGTGGTTCTGCTCGATGTTGAGAAACAGAAGTTTCAATCTGCGCTACATCAAACAACCTGGTTCGGCGTATGCTATCAAGAGTGGAGTTCCACAGGGGTCCCCCCTTGGCCCTTTGCTATTCAATATCTTTGTGGCCGATTTACCGACTAAGATTGCGTCTCAGCATGCAAGAATTCTGATGTATGCTGACGACGTGAAATTATTTCATGCTGTTGAAAGGTGGAATGATTGTATGGGACTTCAGCTCGTTTTGTCTCAAGTCTCTAAGTGGGCCAGTGATAATGGTTTGGTTTTAAATGCTCAAAAATCGTTTGTAGTTTCTTTTAGCCGTGCCACTGCGCCTTTCATACATGATTACTGTGTTAATAACAGTTTGATTGCTAGGACGCATCATATAAAAGATCTGGGCGTTATCCTGTGCGACAATTTTTCCTTTGGTATGCACA
>JAHWFO010094567.1:6214-21309 GCA_023313115.1 Rhysida immarginata
CTTCGCCTCATTAAAGGTTAATTCTTGTGTGGTGTACCATTTACTGAAGACATCAATATCCTGATGAATTTGTTGCAGAGTAATATTCTTATCCCGAACATGGCACGATTTAAAATGGGTTATCGTCCACCAATGATACAATTTGGCAATGTAATGGTAGTTGAAAAATTTGAGCGGTGGCTGCAGCATACAAGACCGTTGCTGTAGATGAACCTTGTATTATTCTTCTGGTCGATGGGGATTCAATAGTGTGCTGATCAGTTTCAAGATAATTAACACGTTTGTGAAATAACCATATATTAACTGAGGCGTTTGCTGGTCAACACCTAAACATATGAGTTGATGGATCATATTGAGGCGATTTATCGTTCTAAAAGCCTTTGAATTGTCGGTATTAATTAAGAAGCAAGATTGACCTTTATCAACAGCTTCGATGATGTACAGTAGGATAGTATAAATAGCGTGTCCGATGGGGGTATTAGGCCCACCACCGAATTGGTTTTCGGGAATTAACATTAGTCCAGAGGTAATCTGTTAACTGCATGAAAATGAGTTTTTCAGTTAGTTTTGACATTGCTGACAAAGTACAGATAGGTCTATAGTTGGTAATATCAGTCAATTTTCCTTTTTTATAGACAGGGACAATTAATATTCGTTTGAAGTCGGAAGGAAACTGTTTCCATTTCAATATACAATTTAAAAAATGCAAAAAGACTTGGTTTCCAAAAGCACCCCAGTTTTTCATAACAGAGATTGTGATCATATTATCTCTGGCAGAAGTTTTATTATTAAATTTTTTAATAATAATGTCAATAAATTTTAAAGCTGAAAGGTTGTGAGCCAAACAAATAAAGTATAACTGCATAACTGTTAAGTAACGAGTCCATCTAAGATAATTGATCGTATAATGGACCCCGAGGTGTTAATTTCTACCCTTCAAAGTTAATCTTCCTTTTGGTAGGATGCAGCGATTTACTAAGGGATTTCTCAAGAATACTTACATGGAATATGGCCCCTTTTGCGGGAGGGGAGGGACCCGACCGCGTATTCCCACCCTTACTAACTTGCCTACCTGTCCCATATGAATGACAAATTATAAATTTAAGCCCTGGACGCGGTAATTCCACCCTTTATATCAGGAAGTATATCTGATGGATAACAAATTGTAATTGAAAGGAAAATTGCATAATTGAGCCTTAGTACTTGCTTGTTGGGAAAGTAGTTTTACTCACCCGAGTCCGCCTTTTCTTAATAATTAAGATTGCGTATTGTATTTTGAGTATTATTGTACATTAGTTCGCCTACAATATCGCCTTAGCCCTAAAAGAAAACTGTTATCAGAGCTTGCTAGGATAAATTTGATTCAGTTATATTAAAGTCATTAAAAGGAAAAAAATCTAGTTACCATATCTGTAGTTGCTACCCAGCTTGTTGATGTCCAGCAAATAAACAAAGCGAAAGCAAATTGAACTGGAATAGAATGCAACGATTCGTTTCTTTGAAAGCCAGGAACTTTTACTGACTGGTTAATTTCGATAAAGGGAAGAAACCTTAAGGAAAATTTAACGACCCTTACCAGGTGGAGAAGATTTCTTGCCCTCAGAGTTATTGGCTAGGGAGCTTTCATCTGTGTGAATTTATACTTTTTTTTAGTTTTGTATTGTGCCCCCCCAGGGAGTTAAAGTAAACGAACGAAAACTCATGTAGAGTGTCATTTTTCTGTAGAAAACTTAAAATAAACGAGTTCATGAGGAGATTACGGGGACCCAATTCAAGTTTTGTTATAGATTTTCTTCTTGTTGAGGATTTATTTTTACAATCACTAGCAACGTTCCAGTGGGTATCTGTAATTGTTAAGCATCGAGTACGCAGGCAGTTACAGTACAAAAGAAGATAAACTAATCGGTCAAAAACTTTTGGCTAAGTCATAGCGGCCCTTAAAAGGTTTCGGAATATAGACCACTTTGACCAACCTCTACAGATTAGGAATACAACCTAGAGTTAAACTAGCCCTAAAGATAATACATAGGATCAGTGAGATCACATCCGATACCTCCTAAAGCAAGATTGGCGTGATTTCATCCGGTCTAGGAGACTTGTACGGTTCAAAAAATATAATTGCCCATATACCTTTATTACGTGTAATCACTTCCTTAGCCATGGCCCATATACCTTTATTACGTGTAATCACTTCCTTAGCCTGAAGATATTGTTGGAAGAATCCACATAATTAATATCCAAGGGTTCGCAGGGCCTGGCACCTGGGAAGTGAGTTGCCATAACAGTCTCAAGGACTTCTTTGGCATCCCTGGTTAATTTTCCATCCGTTTTTTGCAGATTGCCAACAAAAATTGGATTATCTCTCTTTAAAAATTTGTTGAGTCTAGCTCCTTCTTCTGTCTTTTGGACTGATTCACAGAACTTCCTCCACGAAATACGTTTAGCCGTTCTAACGGCTCTGTTATACTCAGCGAGGGCAAGATTATTGCTATGCCAATCGTTGGGTCTCCTTCTCTCTCAGCAAGGGACAATTTTCGTGATACGACTGAACTAGGGCCTGTTGCAATCCATTCACACACAATTCCAGGTCAGAAGAGATCGCTGAACGAACGTTCTCTCGAAATTGGATCCAATCCGTCCGTTTAGAATCCCTGAAGATCCTATCCCAGTCCTAATGAGCTAATAGAGAAAAACGCATATGTTGGTGGTCAGCCAAAGATGGCTTCTCATCAATATATCATTTTCTTATCCAAATACTAATATTTACTTATAGTGATATCAATTAACTCCCTTCTTACAGAAGTGATGAAGGTTGGTTTATTACCTGGATTAAAAATTTGGTTATTTTCTAAGATGAAGTCAAATAAAAACTTACCTAAATGAATAAAGGAAAAACAGAAAACACTACTCTACATAGATAAATTTTACTGACTCAGATGTACATTTCGGATTTCAAAAATCCATCATCAGTGAGTCAGTGAGTCAAAAATCTATCATCATTTTTTTGAAATCCGAAATGTACATCTGATTCAGTAAAATTTATCTATGTGGAGTAGTGTTTTCTGTTTTTCCTTTATTTATTTAATGTATCCACAGTTACGGCTATTTTTCTATTTAAAAACTTAACTTTAAGATTAGTATTGGAACTCTCCCACATTATATGGTGAGCATTTGCGTCGCAGCGAAAAATGATTTCCACATTATAGCTGATCGATGTTTCCCATATTCTTCTAAAATCATCGTCTAAGGGTGCAATCTCTTCAAAAGGAAGTTAATCTGAGACAAAAATAATGTCTTGGTTTCTCCATTCTATTTGAAGGGTGATTTTTGCTACGGCCAAGTCCCTGGCCAAGTCACAGTTGATACATAGGCAGAGCACTAATATTATTTTTTATCAATATAGAAGCTCGGGGTTACCTCCACAGTTGCTCAAACCTCTAATTCCACCTTTGGAAATCCCAAGGTTCTTGAATTAGAGCAATGTGGATGTCCTCAGCCAGAAAGTACCAGTTTTTTATGCTGCAGGCTTGCTTGAATGCACCTCATCATCTGGCAGTGAAAATATTTTTAGGCTACTGTTTATTCAATTTTTCTTTTAACCCATCAACATACTTTCAATATTACAGGTGCCCTCCGTGTTAAGCCAACGTTGAAATTTGAAGGACCAGAAATAGTGCTACAGAAAGAGACATGCGCACTTTCCATAATCGCACATAAAATTGAAATTTGAAACGATTTTGAAGCTCTCAAAAGAATTTTTTTCCATTTAAAAATTACGAAAAGTTTCTTTAGAATGTCTATAATACTGTCAGTGAGAGTGTCGATTTTTTCGCGATAAACTGTACAAACATTTTCAGACTCTACTTAGAAAATCGAGTTTAAATCGTACAGCTATGCAACCTACACCATTTTAAAGAGGAGATTAAAAAGCAGGTACGATTACGTTAGATTGTTGATATCTTTTAAGATACTCCTGTAAGTACCACTTAAAATTGTGCTCCCAGATTAATGGATAGGGGACTCATGATCAGGGCTAGCGGACGCCCACTTTCAACTTTTCTGGACATGTAAAAATTATTTAGTAGAAATGCTCATATTTCATCAAATATTTAATTTTTTTATATTCTGATGGCAATGTGTTGTCTCTATTGTAGTTTGTCAAGTTTTCTGTAAATAGCTTTGCATTTATAAATAAATCCTGTAAGTTATAAAGAAAAAAACTTACGAATAATTTTCGATTTATTTGAAAGAAACCTTTACGTGAATATACGTTCCACTTTCATACAAATGAACATGGATAAGTAAAAGAAACCTCATAATCTTATGGTATAGCTACAACGCATTTCACTTATATATGTATTATTTTTTACTGGTTGATCCCAGACATTATTTTTTTCTTGTATTTGTTGTTGAATCCATATTTGGTTTCGGGACGAAACCTTCGCTGAAATATGCGAAGTGTAACATCACGGCCTCCTCGAAACTACCAGGCCTGAACATGACGTCAATAATGTATTGTTGAAGCACTAAGATTGTGACGTTGAACTAACTCCTGTAATATCACCACCAGTTTGACGTAACAATGTTTCATCTTTTCAATGTTCAGGCCTGGTAGTTTCTAGAAGGCCGTGATAATATGCCCTTTACATCATTGAAGTTTCAGTATAATTCGTCAAGTATTTTTCTAGATATTCGACACAACGTCTAAAATTGAAAAGTCCACTTTCAATTGAGTAGTCAGTGCATTTCAATGTTTTCAGAAAAATAAATTTCAGCTTCTAAAAAAAGTAATTTCAGTCAGAAATTGTTAATTGTATGCCTTTTTGCGTTATTTCTGTTTCATCTTAGAACGTCTACATTCTAAAATAAGAAAGAGCTCATATAAAATTAATGAAGAGCTCATCCACACTTTTTAGTTCTCTATTTTAATGTCTGCAATTACTAAAAAAATGAACCGAGGAAACGTATGCTTAATGCACACACATGCTTTTGTGATGTATGTTTTCTTTTTCATTTTTATTGTAAAAAACGATTCATTCATGTTAACTTTTCATAAGTAATCATGTTAAGATGAAAAACGAAAGGAAAAAATTCCGCGACCTGGATTTAGACGACGGTTCAACGTAAATATGTATAATTTTCTTATTCATAAATAAATTTTCAAAGAAAGTAGTAACGATAAAAGAACTGTGTGCTCGACGAGACCTATTTTACACTGAATAATTTATTTTTATAAGAAATTGCATATGTTTGTAAAAGGATTTCGATTAAGCTGGTAGAGTTTTTATCTGGGTTTAAGAGGAATTTATCTGTTTTTTCAGGAAGTGGGAGATCGAGAGAAGCATTCAGTGTTGTCATTTTCGAAAGTCTCACGAAATGCATAATAATTTCGAATTTCTTTCCATCACGAGATTAAAATTTATAACGTGGAGGAGGGACGAGAAATGAGTCGCGAGGATGATCTTCTGACCCTCAGTGTCCTTGACAGAAATAAGACTTAAATTTACCTTCGTCGGTCGTTAACAAAATAGTACTAATAAAATAAAAACATTATAATAAAAAATTTTGAATATTACTTTTTCTTAATATTGAGTCTATGATACTGTTTACCTTATGGAATAATCGAAATAAATAAAATGCATGAATATTATTAAACGACCATCACTAGCTAGAATTGAGCACCCGCTTTAACTCTCACTAAGGTTCAGTTTTTAACTTGATTATCATACTTCATAACCTACCTAATCACGTAACATTTTTTTTAAACTTGGGAAAGTAAACCACATTAGATGAGACGAGAAATTCTGTTAGAGCATAGTAATGATTATTTACAAGTTATTTGCATAAGGTTGACCCCCAAATAAAACCAGTTGGGAGTTTTAGCTGATGATATAAAAGCCCGGAAAATCTCCTTTGTGACTGTCTTGCCATCAATTCAATAATACAAGCAGGTAAGCATTGTGCGAACATTTATTTAACAGTGTGTAGTTCAAGAATTTTATTTAAACCGTTTCATTTATTAACCATTTATTCAGGATTTTAATAATTTGGATGTTCTAGGTTTTAAAATTAATAATTTAAAGTTCAGCAATTTTTAAAACTGCATTTTTTATAATAAGAACCTTAGACACTTGAAGAAAATATAACTTGACGAAAAAAATAGTCCTTATTTATAATATACTTGGAATGCCGTCATTGGACATAAAGGGTAGTTTTATAAAAAATAATTTCAAAACGAAAAGTTATGAAATTCACGGAGAGAAATGAATTATTGAGACAACCTTATCTATGGTCACTGTAACAATATTTTATAGTTGATAAATGATAAATGAATTTGAAAGGGGTGGTTGTCAAAGAACCAAGCACTGCGGCCTCAGGTCTATTGTACTATCCCCAATGATGATGAAAGAACGATTATGAACGTAAACAAACACAAACATCCATGCCCTGGGCGGGATTCGAACCCGCGACTCGCTGGTGTCGAGAGCGGAAAGACCTCTGCCTTAACCCTCTCGGCCACCGAGCCGGCATATTTTATAGTTACTCCTGTCCCATCAATATATATTGTTGTGGGGACAATAGTGCTTACATAGTGTGTTTTTATCAAAGATCAATTTTCTTAATGATTACATCCAGTAGATATTGATGTCATAATACTTTCTTGCTACCATACTAGTAAAGCACTACCAGAGCAATGATTTTTTTCCCATGCATGGACACCACAGAGCAATAGTTTCCTGCTCCTACAGCTATAGATCTACGGACTCCGTTACAATTTATTTTTTCATGATATACTGTTAAAACTGTTGTATATTTTCCGTTTTGAAACCACAAACAAGGAAATAAAATTATTTATATATAACTTAAAGTTTTAAGTTCATTTCATGATATAAATTTAATTTCTAAATAAAATTTTTCTTTAGTTTTTGAATAAGTTTATTAAGAAATTAAACTTATATCATGAAATGAGCTTAATACTTGTAACTTATATCTATATATTCAAATTCCAAGGGTGATTCTTTCGACCGGTTTTTAGTACCCATTGCATCTCTAAACTTCATTTTCGTCTTAAATGAAAGATCTTAGTCTGTAGATTTGTCAAAATTAGTTTATCTGTCCTTAATTACCATTAGCAATAATTTGCAATTAAAAATTTGCTTTAAGAACATGCGTAGATTGGAAGCGTGTAACGTTCTCTATTTTAAGCTCCTCTATCATTCTATTTGTTGCTCTGACGATTTTTTATATTTTTAGTTTTCAATAAAAGGGATGGAGAATAAAAACAAGATACAGTTGTTTATCGTCAAATTGTGGCGGGTTCAATCTAGTATAAATAATTTTCTTTTCATTTTTTTTTTTTTTTTTTGTTTCAAAAAAACGGAAAATAACACCATTTTTCATAGAAGAAAGTTATTTTTATCAAAATTATTTCTTTGCATTATAAATGTGAAATCGGAATTGTGGAAGAGTTTATAATAATTTAGATACACAACATATATTTATTCACAGTTGTAACTGTATCCTATATAGTATACAATATTAAAATGCTCTAGAACGCGTTATTCGGAAACGGCTCGATGGAATCGGCTGAAATTTGACACCCATATCCAAATATAAGAATCCTATTATTCCCGCGAATTTCATGTAGCTAGCCCAAATGTTTCCAGAGTTATTACTTACGCTTATAATGCAACAAAACACACCTACAGTCCAGTCGAATAATGTTTTACCTGATGCCGTAATATCTTGAATTTACATGACTGTATGGAAAGCATTAAAATAAAGTAAAAATAAGATACAATTAAAAATACAATACATATACAATTTTAATAGTAATTACAGAAAAGTTGAGATCAGATACAATTATAATTATATAAAAATTATAAAATTTGAGAAATCATTATATGTATTACAAAAACCTATATTAAAATAATGAAATCAATAATAGTTATTAATTAAAAATACAAAGTGAATAAAAAATAAGATAAAATAAATAAAAATAATTAATCAAAAATCAAAATAAAAAGCTATATGAACACCCTGTATATTACACAGATGGTTACTAAATTATTCACTTTTATAAAAATGAGTACTTTATTCAAAAAAAATCACTTCCTTCAAACTTTTATAATTCGACGAACAACATTTATGTAGAAATCCTGATACTTCAGTATCCGTCTCGCTGCAGGTCTTTTTGCAAATAGAAACGATCAATTGTATAACACATTAATTATAGAAACGATCATAAACGTAAAAACGTAAGTGGCGGGAACACTTACGGGAAAAGAGAATGAGCGAACATACTTGGGTGGAAGTGTCGATACGCAAACACCGCATGTGATCTAGAATATTTGAATGAAATCTAGCATTTCTTGAATTGCAGATTATCGGCGTCATTCATAATATTCATCCTATCCCATATTAGAAGATAAAAGTGCTGGACATATGGCAATTTTCTACTATGCGATGCGAGTCCGCCATGTTGATTATTCGCCAAAAATTCTTCGATGGATCAGGTGACGTAATTTCTTAACCAATCGACAAGCGGACCATGACGAAAGACATTGATATTTCTGCATAAAGATCCATATATTGATAGAAGAACAATAGCTGAGCTAGCTTCTTCCGATATTGGTGCTGCGTCATTATTTAATTGATACTACATAAAAAAACTACGTATTAATAGTGATCCGTAATGGTGACAATTTGATAGTGTAGTAAGATAAAATTTTACTCATGGTGCAGGAAATTGTATTGTTGTTTCTAAGTTTACTCAGCAACTTCTTTATTGTTGCTGCATCCAAAGCGTTTCTCTCCGTGTACCAATCTCCGTCAGTTTATTTAAGGAAATCACTTCACAGCAACCGGTATAATTTCGGGAATAAGTGTGGTTTACTTTTTTATCACTTGGAAACATATCATTCTAACATGTTGAAAACTGCTAACGAGGATTTCATTTGGGAAAAAATTGGGTTTAAGAAATAGAACGATTATTTGCATATAAGATGATGCTTTAACATTATCGCTTTATCTTTTCCTGGGCTACGTTATTTGTCTGCAATATCTGTTTTCCCTGCGATTTCATTATTACAGCTGTAAAGACTAAGAATAAAAATAAATTTTCTGCTCTTGAACTTATAAATACCTGTATTTATTAAACATTCCATGTACAATATTTTCTTTAATTATGATCGTACTTTCTTAAAAATGAGAAGTGCACATTCCCATTTATAATGTAAAGATCTATATCAGAATTTATTTTAATTATTAATTTATTTCCTTAAAGAGTGTTGACTTGCCGATTTTAGAAGTAAACATGAAAGGTGTAATATTTGGTAAGTTCATTTTCATTAGCAAGATTGTTTGAAGTACATATTAACAGGATGACTGGGAATCTTTCATATGTTTATTGGTTAATCTTATTGTTTTTTTTTATAGCTATCTGTTTGACTATCGTTGCTGCTAATGTGGTAGGAAAATATAAAAGGGGCTTTCCAGCTTAAAATAAGTTCAATATTTTGTTATATATGAATAAATTAAATATTTTAAGTGTGAGTTTAAATTTTATATCCATTTATAAGCAAATTAACAGCTTATTCAAAAAATCAGATAAATTTTTCCATGAAGGTTATGTTTTTACTTTAGTTATATTTGAATAACTTCATAAAAGTTTATCCTTATACAAAAAAAAATTATCAAAAATTAGAATATTTTTAGCGTTACGACAAAACCGGTTAGAAAAACAGTTACTCCAGTTGTAATGCTTAATTTTATTTTTATCTACATTATGACAGGTTCGTCGCCAAGTGGGCCAACTTGGGTATTCTCTGCCATCCGGAGTAGAATTGGTTGCTGGACCCATCAAAGGTTCTTTCAGTTGTGAAGGACGTATCTACGGATATTATGCTGACGTTGATACCAACTGCAAGATTTTCCACGTGTGTGCACCCATTCTTAATCATCTCGGTGAATCTGTAGAGACCGCTATCTATAGTTTTGGCTGCGGGAACTTAACAACTTTCGACCAGGAAACGCTTGTGTGCATTCACGACGCTGACGCCCATGCCTGTGCTCAATCGGCGAGTCTTTACGATCAAGTAAATACCCGATTTGGAATCACTGACAGGCCGTAAACGCAACCATTTCTACCAATGTTTATTTCACCTGATGAGCCTGTTTAGATGGGGGCGGAGTCTTTTATGGCCCACAAACTGATGACGAATTAGGTGCAATCCGCTGTAAAGATTGTTCATCTGACTATTACATTAATTTTATTGGTTTCAGTTCAACAATTGATTTCATTTTTTATGGGTCATGGACGCATCTGAAAACAACGGGCAATCACTGCTTTGTATAATTCTTTTGCTCAGGGAGATGTGATTAAAGGTTCCAGGGCATCGCTAATTCATTGGGCGCAGGAATTGTTGATTCATCTTATTTCGATGTAAAATTAATTTTTGTATTCAATAAATGTTAGCATTTCATAATTATTGCCATTTATTTGTAACTTAACATATTCGTAATAATCATGAAACTATACCAATAAACTATTCTAATATAAGCGAATAAGCAAACCTATAAATAATGGTAAAGAATGTCGGTAATTGTATCGGAAAAGATCCTATTAGGAACACATCAGAAGGCAATGAATTATACGATGAAGAGTATCACGTTTATGGCTTGTAAAGGGAAGAGAATCGTTCATTATAAACATATATCGGTGATTTACCGGGTCTCAGATAAATGACAAACTAATCTACGATTGATCCTAATAATGCTTATATCTAGAAGAAAAACGGATATTGCTAGGAAATTTTCTAGGGAAACTGGATGCTAGGAAATTTATTATTTAATAATAACATACGGTTTGTAAAAAAAAATTAGAAACCATACGAAAATGGTTTTTGGCCTACCAGTCACTAAGAGTGAAGGCCTAAGTGTTAGTTTCAAAAACTGGAAAAAAAAATTCTAAAATTTACTTAAAAACTGTTGATTCGAAAAAAGTATTCCGCCTGTACGTATGTACCGTAACAACTATGGGAACTGGCAATGGCACGCCTGCTAAGGTTGACCGAGCTAGGACGTAGCCGAACTGGATCCAAATACCAAAGAGCACTTACGACTTAGGGGATTAGCAGAAAATACTTATAAAGGTTTGAACGCAATGTTCTTATGCTTACTAGCAAATAGGACTTATAAAATAAAAGGAACAGAAGGTTGATATGGCCAATTAAATACCCAATGTCGAATCCAAGCAAACTTCTTATATTATACTGATAAAAATAATTATAGAATGTCAGAAATTCTCATAGAATAATTAAACTAGGTGGTTTCTTTTTAAAGTAATAAGAATCGTGGGGGTTGAATAAATAATCGGATAATTATATAAAAGAAGCTCAAATGTTAAGTTTCATTTTCTTTGCAAAATAAAATTTTGGAAAATAAAATAAGAGGAAAAAAAGCGTTTAAGTTCTTTAAAAAAAATATATTCGTATTACTTATTCCATTAACGATAAAAAGTTAGGGACTGTAACTAATCCGACTAAAATGATTACATTTTAACGCGTTATAGCAAAACAAGAAAGTAGTATATGGCCGATCAATAAAAATACATGTTAAGGGAAATTTTCAAATTAATAGGCCGAAAGGAAACAAAGGAGGTGGGGGTTAATAAGTCTTTCTTATTAACGAAGTCTTTCTTCCACTTCTTCAGGTGGCGGACTCACAACCAATCAACACCTCTATGCGACCGATGATGACTTACAGTGCGTTCAGTATAAGACCCGTTTCACACATATGGGGACGCTACGCAGGCGGACTCCGCACCCGCATGTGATGTTTTGCACCTTTATGCAGTGGAGTATCCTTGTGCTTTTTCAGGTCGGCATGGTGGGCCCTTGGACAGTACGCATACGAAGGATCATCTGGTCATTAAAGACAAGTTTGGTCTTCAGCATAGTGCATAAGATAACAGGAAAAGAAAGCTTTTATGCAACTTACCTGAACATTCTTCTAGCCATCCTGTAAAGTCCTTTTCTTTTTCCCATGATTTTTGGTAATTTTTTTTTATATTTCGCCCATTTACCCATTATACTCTAGGAACAACCAACAATATTTGAATAAAATAACCACTTCTATTCCACTCCATTCGCATTATAAAATTAAATAAAAAATAATTACGTGCTAGTTTTTTTACGTGCTATGTGTTTTTTCAACATCGATGTTGGCATCGATTTTTTTTATAATATCGATTGTGGATGGTCGTAGATTTCCTTTCAAATTATTCCGAATAAAGATGATGAAATTAAATATCGATCGATTGGAAGACGAAATTATTTCTAGTTTGTTAGAGAAGTGCAGGAAAGTGGTTGCATTTTTCCACAAAAGCACAATTACAGCGAGTAAACTATAAAAGCACCAACATTCTACAGCCGATGGATCAGCCAAAAAGCTGAAGCAAGATGTAAAAACTAGGTGGAATTCTACCTATTTAATGCTGCAAAGCTTGTCGGATTTAAAACTTCAAGTCTGTGCAGCCATTGGTGAACTAAATAGGTGGGAGTTAGCCATCAATGAGCAAGAATGGGACATTATCACCGAATTGACCCATCTTCTTCGACCTTTTGATGTCGTTACGGCAGAAATGTCATCTGAGGCACCATTTTTCTTTGTCAAAAGTAATACCTTTCAAAAGTTCATGTCTTTATTCAAAATTGAATACTGCACATCATTAATATCAACAAACAATCTCAACGTATTCCGTTTACCCTGAACTATTTCCATTTGCCAGAAACTACCCGATTATTAAAGCAACCAAAACCTTCTCTGGGACCGCGAATTTCTTTTTCTGAATATGTAATAGGCTGCGACAGCCTTTAATTGCAGCGAGCTGATCGTGTATTTTTCATCGGGTGCGGGAAAACATCACATGCGGGTGCGGAGTCCGCGCGCGTAGCGTCCGCGTGGAGTGTCCGCAGCTGTGTGAAATGGGCCTAAGAGCTTCGAATTAATCAGTGAAATTTCTATAGGACTCGAACAATGGATAACAGAGTTAATCCCTATTCAGACTTCGATCACCTTTTACAATTTCCTCTCTTTACTTCCTTGTTCAGGATTCCCTACTTGACTCACATCACTGTGAACCATGGTTTAAGAATAGTCAGTGGCTACGTACAGTGCAACCTTGTACGCCTTCCGTTCACTACAAAGGAAGTGACAACATATACCGCCATCTACCAACAGATTCAGATTCCAACTATCTCAAATTTCGAAACAAGCAATATGGCAGATTCCCTTCGCATAGTGGAAAAATGCAACGTTTTAATCAATTTTATCATTAGCATCGTTAAGCCATTTCCCCATTAGCATCGAACAGCTAATATGGGATAGAATGAATATTGTTAACGGCGCCGATCATCTGCAAATCAAGAAAAGCTACATTTCCTTCCAATTTACTAGATCTATATATCAGTCACTAGGCGTAGATACTCTCTCCCCTCAATCATTCTCTTCTCCTGTTAACTGTGATCGCTTCGCTATCTAAATTTTGACTTTACTGCAATTTATTTCATGTAATCAAGAATTGCTGAAGGAGGTTCATCTGTTTCTGATGTAATTTTAGTGAAAATTATTCAGGGCCTACAGCACTGTTTTGAGCTCCATATTAACATCCTTGAATTTTTAATTTTTTTATTCTAAGTAATGGATTTATAATTATTATAATTATTCATTTGGTCAAAAAGTAATAGATTCATTATTATTATATAAAAATTCTTTTTTTTGTTATAAATATTCATTTATTGAATAATAGTTGCTTTTACTTGTCATTTTACAGTTAAAATTAAGAATTTTACAATTTCTTCATATAAAATTTTTAAAATTTTTTATAATTATTATTTTGTTTGATACTTCTAAATATAAATGCCAAATAAATTATTTTATTAAAAATAAAACTAAAATAAATTAGGCCTATAACAAAACCTACTTAATATTCACTGGACGTCTTTGGATTTCCAACAGATAAATTTTAGGATGCAACACTTTGTTCTTTTGCGTATTAATATTGGGATGTCCACAATAGATCAAATGCAGGATGTCCACTGGTGAAAACAAAGAAATTAATAGAATAGCTGGTCATCCAACCGTTTTAATGTCCAAAGACAGCTTCAGTAATAAGATGATAGTCACTTTTATGGCGCAGTAAAAGAAATTTAGAATTTATAAAACAAACTTAAGTATAATTAACAGAACGTTTTCGAGAGTTATCTTCTCTCATCCCCAGTTATAGAAATTTAATAAGTTTCCTTGAATGAATCATTGTTAAATGTTTATAAGCAAATATTTTCTATAAGAAGAACAGCACCGTAAAATTCATCTGTTGGAAATCCAAACACGTCCAGTGAATATTAAGTGGATTTTGTAATAACTTATTTTATTTTTATTTTTATTATAATAATAATTTATTTGGCATTTATATTTGGAAGTATGAAACTAAATAAAACTTATAAAAAAATTAACATTTTTAATATTTTAAATTTTATTTGAAGAAATCGTAACATTCTTAATTTTAACTATAAAATGACTTGTAAAAAACTATTATTCAATAAATGAATATTTATAATAAAAATAAGAATTTTTATAATAATAATGAATCTATTACCTTTTGACTACATGAATAGTTATAATAATTATAAATCCATTATTTAGAATAAAAAAATAAAAAAATCAAGGATGTTATCTGCAGCTCAAACATTGATAGGGGCCCTGAATAATTTTCACTAAAATTAAATCAGAAACGGAAGAACCTCCTTCATCTATTACATGAAATAAATGGACCTTTTTACCCCGAGACTTGGACGAGACGATACGTCATCCCTATGCGGCACGAAAACGAGGCTCGAGGGAAAGCCCTCTTCAAAATAAACATTGCTTCAAGGTGAAAAGTGCTTGTAAAACGAAGAAATGAAACACTACTCGATTAGTTTAACAGTTTTGCTAAGCATAATTTTTAGCACAGTAAATGAATGGCTGGGAAGATTTAATAACAAGGCATATAACTTTTTTTTCTTTCAGAATCTTATATTTTTGATTTTGAA
>JAHWFO010094567.1:36867-71159 GCA_023313115.1 Rhysida immarginata
ATTATTTTGTTAATTGTTAATTATTATTTTATTTTTCATTTCTATTTAATAACTATTATTTATATTTTGATAACTGAGATGGTAATAATGCGATGATTGAACATTCTTTTCCAAGAATTATTAATAATGAGCTTAAAATGATGCTGAAGTGACAGAACATAATTGAGGCATCAGAACTGATGTGGCAAAGGAGTCATGCGTGTCTCTCTTGAGCTCCCTATCAAACTTCCAGACGAATGTCAAAATTTTTAATTTCTGGATAGGAAAGAGAAAGAACAAGTATTGGTCAGAGATAAGTCTGCAACTAAAACAGAAAAATCTATACTTGCATTTGAAATATCTGAACAAATGGAGTTTCGAATAGAACAAGAGCTTCTACTTGATGGGCAAAGAAAAAGTTGGGTCTAAAGTATCCTGTGATGTTCCCTGGTGATGAAGATGGATATGATTTTAATCTGAGGCAAGTCGAAAAGAAGTTAAATAAAGTCCCGGTATATCACCTGGAATCCTTATTTTCCGGATTTTTTCTTAGAATGAAGAGTCCCTTAAAATGGAAGTTGTTTTGATTGAGTTACTATTCAACCATTTACCGAAGGTTCCCTAGGCTCGTCGTTAGCAGCCTTTTACGAAGAAGGTCCGCCCCGCATCCCTAAGCAAAGTCCTACCGAGTCGAGGACAGCAATTTCGGCGACCGCTACCTGTATCGACAGTGTCATTCGTTCCCGTTCGGTAAATTTAAACGTTCCTGCAGAGCAGAAGACTTCTTTCCCGAGAACAGCTACGCCAGCTTTAGGACCAGAACATGACGGACAGTTTTTCTCGCCGAGTGTAAGTTTTGCCCTTGTGTATGCTTCTGACTTACGCATTTCGGACTGTAACCGTATTTTTCCGAAGGCGGAATCAGTAAGTTTCTCTATAAGCGACGTTGTCGCTGTAATATTTCCTTGGTCCGTCCGTGGCTATATAAGGGAGAGTCTCGGCACTTTCGTCCTAATTTCGAGGTAAGCCGAAATTCCTTTATGCTTTATATTTTTCGCCCTAATCTCGTCACGTTAAGCTGAGTGTTTACCTAATTAGCTCCCCGCTCTCCTCTCTATAACTAGAATTTAATAAGTTTTGTTTTTTTGAGTGCTGGTGTGTAAGCTTTGCATTTTTTTTGTCAATTTGTTGTTGAGGTTCATATGTAAATTCTTTGGCTTATAATGTGCGTAAGTTGGGGCATATGTTGATTGTCTTATCTAGGGATTGCATTAAAGCTTGCGCTATTAATTATTTTTGTTCTAGAGGTTAGCTTAAAATTAGTTGTTCCTAGATTGTTTTCCATTTTACTATGGCTGCTTAAATTTATTTCGCAGCTTCTCTTGCCAAGCGGATTCAAGACGTTCAACGCCTATGCGTAACCGTGAAGTGTAATGCGGTCAGCAACTAGAGGCACCATTTTCTTTCCAAGATTATAAGATAATCTTCTTCACATTTAGATAATTGTAATTTGTTGTTTGAACTAAAAAATCAAACTAAATTTTCGGGCGGTGAATTCAGATCTGGGTTAAGCCTTGTTAAAGGCTGAGGGCCTTAATTCTTTTTCCATAAGATTTAACTAACGACAATTAAGTCGCTAATTATATGTATATAATTCGGCGGAACGTTTATTTCTGTTTATCAGTACTGCTAGGGCTTTTTCGTCGTGTCAGAGGAATACTCCTTATGACCATTTATAATTTTTTTCTTCATTTGCAGTAAATTCAAATGCTCTGTAATTGAAGCTGTTTACCAGGCTATATCAGCTTATTTCAAGTTATACTTTTGTAAACGTAATTTCTTAATGGTTATTAAAAAATCAAATATATGTATGCTCCTTGTAACTAATTTCCTTGTACACTCACTGCGCGTGTTCGTGACAGTATGGTTAAAGTAAAGGAAAAAAGTGGAGGCTACCACAATGGATAAAGGTGTCGCCAAGTTACTTAATAAGCAGTGCAGAATTAGAAGATTTATGTAAAGAAAACAAAGTAGAGCAGAACGTAATGTTTTTATTATCATTAACTATATTAAAAATGAGCAAGAAAATCAGCAAAGCGCACACCCCGGATTTAAAGATGTAATTAATGAATTTGCTTTTCTATTCAAGGAGGAACTACCAAAAGTACGACCGCCAAAAAGAGGAACTGAACACCACATTGAATTGGAGCAAGCAACTGCACCCTTCAACTCGGGGCTATATCCCTTATCCCAAGAAGAAGAAGAGGAATTACAATGAACGGTAAATGATATGTTAAGTAAGCACTTAATTAAGCCCTCAACATCGGCATTTGCGTCCCCTGTATTATTTGTAAATAAGAAAGACGGGGGGGGGGGGGGGCTGTGCATGTGCATTGACTGCAGAAAATTAAATAAAATTTCGAAAAACAACTGTTATCCCATACCAAGAATCGACTCGTTAATTGATAAATTGCAAAAGGCGAAATATTTTACTAAATTGGACTTCTTATAAGCCTATCATCAGGTGAGGCTTTATAAAAAAGATAGATATTTATTGGCATTCAAAACGCGCTTTGGCCTCTTCGAGTACAAAGTGTTCCCGTTTGGGTTATAAGGGGCCGCAGCTACATTTTCAAAAAACATGAACGAGGTCTTATGGCCTCTAATAAATAAAGGGGTAATATCTTATTTCGACGATATTCTCATTTATGCGAATTCATTAAAAGAACTCAAAAGGATAACCCGTGGAAGTATTGCAGAAATTAAAGGACAGTCGCCTGTTTCTTAAGAAAAGTAAATGTCAATTCGGTGTTCTGTCTGTGGAATAATTAGGATTCAAATTCAGCCTGTGAAAAAAGACTTACTGACGCCATCCGAGAATGGACAATACCGCAAAACACGAGCCAGTTAAGGTCCTTTCTCGGATCGGCGCAATTTTATACACATTTTATTGCCGAATACACTAACATTACCATTTCGTTATTCGATCTACTAAAAAAAATCAACCATTCGTATGGGGGGAAAAGAAAAATGTAGCCTCTAACGCTACTAAGAAAGTGTTCATATCATCTTCGATCCTTAAGATATTTGACCCCCATAAGCTTTTGCACATATTATGCAATGCGTAGGCCGAGGCCATAGAGGCTTAGTGACACAGCAGTATGGCAAGAAGCTCTTCCCACTGGCATATGAGACAGTGGTTTCGGGAAGGAGAAGTTACAGGGTCAGCCTACGAACGAGAGCTGTTAGCAATAGCTCATACAGCCAACATGTGGAGACACTACATATGGCTCAAACGGACACAACAATCTATACCGACAATCAAGTAGCTTCCAGACTACTGACCCAGCCCAAGTTAACAAGAATACAGGCAATGATAGCGCAGAGTCTATTGGACTTCCAAATTACATAAATGCGGAGAATAACGTGACAGCAGACGCGCTAACCAGATTCAGAGAAAAATGGAAGCAATCAAGAGATCGTAGAGGATATAGTGATAAAATTAAGGACAGCGAAACGCAGTCTTATAATCTCATTTATTCGCTGCGTTCCCCCTCGGGAGTGTGTTATGCCATACTTCGATTCGATGACAAAAAATGATCATTTTCCAGCAGGGAGGAGACGCGAATTTTGAAGTACGATGCAACAAGGAAAGAGCCAATAGAAACCAAGGGAAGGTGAAGTGGAAAGAGAAGAAGAGAAGGAAGGGGTCTTTTACCAGGAGCAATGAGAAAGAGTGGATGGATAGAAGAAGGTGGAGAGCGAATTTACACGAAACAAGGTTCGAGAGGACCGGAGGAGAATTGTTAGCGTTGGAAAATATTAGCCGGGTTGATGGGAATACTGGTAACGGCGAGGAGGAGCTGAGATTCGGCGTAATTCATGGCCGGCGAGTGATGCTACGAGGGAAAGTGCGCCGCAGAGAGAAGTCCTGTTAAACGGCTCGAAACCAAGTTTAAGTTTATCGCCTTTTTATTTTCATACCATAACAAGTCTGCAGGTAGACTATTGGATTGGAATTAACGATATTCATTCAGTGAATAAGGTGGAATACGAAAGGCGATGGCATATTCCCGTGCAGACAAAATGGATTCGTCCGAGCTGGCAAAGGCCGTTGCTCTCTGTTATCTATGATGCGAGGAGCTTTCAGTATTAATTAGAGAATTCTTTTCTCCGGAATTTTTCAAGTGACTGCAAGTTATGCGGTATAAATAATTTTCTTTTTGGATTTCTTTAATGACGAGTGGAGAGCTATTGCGCTCGCAAAAAGGAAAGTATATTGGAATATATTTGCGCTATTGGAATATATTTGCTCCTGCAATTCCCCGTTCTCTCGTATTTATTTCAAATGTAATGCTATTGTCTCTGCGTTCACCGTGGGAAGCGCCCCATTGCTAGATATAATTTTAGTTAAACCAAAGATTGCATATTGTGGTTTAAAGCTAACTGAATTGGACTCCCTATCTTAACACGGCTGTTAGTCAGTCGCTCAATTGGAACTCTTTATCTGATTTAATAAGGAGGAGCACTTGTAGTTTTAATGTGGCTAACTATATTTACGTTACCAGTCATTTGGTGGTGTGGATATTCTTGCCCATTGAATAATTGTATGGCTATAGTTACTGCTAAGCAAAATTGTTTATTCGAACTTAACCTTTTTCTGTTTCCGAAATTTTTGAACTTGGAAAACCGTAGTTCCTACCGAAGCGTATGCGGATCAGTATTGATGGTAGAATAAATGCTGCGGATCTCCGACCGACAGATTGCAGGAGTTTCCCAATCCGATGTTATTGTAGGAGAAGACCAGCTACAACGTTTTTCCACTGCGTTTTATTGGATGCTGTATTTTCCGAAGAGAATTAACCAGGAAGATTGTGACTGTATGAGTTGACGCAACTTTATTCGTTTTTGCTTTATTTACTTAACTTTGTAACTTGTAAACTTTTATGTTTTTGCCTACATTTGAGAACTTTCGAATATTTGCGATTATTCTAAATTCTAGTTTGAATTGTAATTTATTCTATTGGTTTATTAAAATCTCTGCTATTAAATTTAAAAATCACTCGTCCCAGTGCTTCTGTTTGGTGCTAAATTTTATTCCATGCTAATAAAATTTAAGCCTTACAGTCGCCTTGCAGACTGGCCATATGAGGGAATTCTTGGAGTCGATATCCTTCGTAATACGAATTTCAAACCTCTGCCATAAATAAGCTACCAGCAGTTTTGGGGAATGACCAGAACGCAAACTGTCTACAATCACCTGTGGATGGAGATTTAACCCAGGATGCCGATCTGGGTGATGCCCATCTCCCCCTGAGAAAAAGGAAAGTAGTGATGTCCAAACAGGAGTCGGTTTAGGAAGCTGTATGGACCTTTTCAATTGAAAAATGGAAGGAAAAATTCTGCGTCCCGGATTCGAACCAGGAACCTCGAATCATGGCCGACGCCTCTACCAATTGGGCTATCGCAGACACCACGGACAGCCAAGCTGTCTCAAGGTGGCTTAGAGAAACCAAGTTGTCACGGTTGAAAGCCCAATGGGAGACGGGAACCTGACCCGCATATCGAGAATTTCTCCACTCCAAACCATCAGAAAGTTGATGAACTCACAAGTAAACAATAATAATTATAAACTGGAGATGCTCTCCAAGCATAGGTAATGATTTTTCAATTGAAAAACGGAAGGAAACATTCTGCGACCCGGATTCGAACCAGGAACCTCGACTATCATGGCCGACGCCTCTACCAATTGAGCTATCGATCTGCGGGCCAGGTTCCCGTCTCCCATTGGGCTTTCAATCGTGACAACTTGGTTGTCTTTAAGACACCTTGAGACAGCTTGGCTGTCCGTGGTGTCTGCGATAGCCCAATTGGTAGAGGCGTCGGCCATGATAGTCGAGGTTACTGGTTCCAATCCGGGTCGCAGAATTTTTCCTTCCATTTTTCAATTGAAAAATCATTACCAATGCTTGGAGAGCATCTCCAGTTTATAATTATTATTATTACTCTATGGACCTTTTCGTATCGTGAGCTGTGTGCCTGGCAGTATATTGAGATAAAGGGCGTCCGAGATGGAGATTTGAAGTGGGTGTGCAAGGACAGAATTTTCGGCATGTTAGTGAGACGCCAGTGGATTTATAATACCAACCAAGTCTGTCTGTGGACATTTACAGCATCGTGGAAATACTGTTGGAGCTTCTCATGGTCAGCAGCTGAAGATTGTCCTTCAAAAGGGAAAACCTGCCTTTTATGGTGAGGTGGAGGTGATCTTGAAAGGCACTATATACAAGTGCTAGTGTTATTCTTTACCCTTATCATGTGTTAGGGTGATGGTGGTGCGAAGTGAGTAAACTGTTTCTAAATTATCATGGAGGATGTGTTGTGCTAATGCTGTGTTTCGAGTATGTTGAAGTCTTGTGTGAAGCTCTTCAAAATTAATTTTATGGAAGTCTTTCGTAACATAAATCCAGTTTCGTTTCTTCAAAGCTGAATTTATCATAACTTTATGGAATATTAGATAAATTGTAGATTGTTAATTATATCCTATAGATGTACATTGTGTCGAAGTTCCTGGGAAAGTATTGCATGATTGGTACCGATGTCCCGATGGATGGCATAATCTTATTGAAGGTATCTCTCCTAATATTTAGTGGACCGAAGAAAAATTTTTTGGCATTGGACCTCTTATATTCCTGTCATTGGAAAATAGTGCATATGTTTGCTTCATATCATATTGTGCCCGAGTTTTCCTCTGTTGTGGACATAGTGCGACCAAGATGATATTTGATAGTTCCGTGAAGAATGATTGCTTTTTTTTCCTTGTGGATGAATATTTAGGTGGAAAATTTAGGTAAAATTTAGGTGGATGAATTAAATTTTTTTGTGGAAAATTTAGGAAAAATTTTGATCTACGTGATATGATGTTACATTATGATGTTATATATATACACAGTGGAACCTGTCTAAGGTGACCATCCTCCGGACTGGTCACTATAGGCAGGTGGTCACTATACAAAGTTAAAAACGCAAAGTTTTTAAAAGACATTGTTTTAACGCATCATTATTGTTACGAATTGTAGAGTGCTTCTCCAATACCGCCTAGAGAGAAAGCCTGCTCACAGAAAAATCATACATTGTTACATCACCTAAGGTAGGGACAATTTCGGGCTTATTATTGGTAGAAATACGATTAACAGTACCCTGCCGTATGTGATGTAACAATATATGACGTTTTCGCGCTCAGGCTTTGAGTAGAGGTGGTGTTGGTTTCTCCCTGATAATCCGTTGCTATTGTGTTTTCATTGAAATGTTTTTGCTATGACGTTTTTTTTCTTCAACTAGCAACGTGTAAGAATACACAAGTTTTTTTTCCTTGAACCCTTAGCGAATTTATGGTTACGGATCCGCTTCTGCCATGTTGGCTGTTTATGGAACGGCAGGGTATCCTCACAAGTTGTAAAAAGAATAGAGCACAGAATTCTTTTGTTTACTAATGATATATAAATTGAATATAAGCAGAAACGCCGCATGAAGCCTTCTTAACAGGAATATATTTGGAACAGGGTGGACTGCAGCAATTTTTTTAAGTTAGTATTTCCTTCAAGCTGTTCGAACATGTACAGTCATAAATAAATTGCTAATAATACGCCTTTAAAGCATATCTTTGTCGCCTTCTTGATAATAAATTGCTTATTGTACTGTACATGCTAGTCAGCTTCTTGTATTGGTTCACGTGTGACTTAAGTTCTTTCCTTGGTGCGTATGGCCAAAAATGAAGTGTTGTTTTTTTATCCTCTATTTATGAGCATCCATTCTGTAACATTATCAAAGAAGTATGCCAAGGAATGGCATCCTTCGAATCCATGCAGGAACTCGGCCTCTGCACCTGATGACTTGAAACTGTTGAACGAAGACAAAGAGACTTAACCTGTATTTTAGGCTAAGTGGGGATAGAACGCTGTTTGTTAAAGTTCTGTTAAATAAAAATTTTATAATATTTAATGCTGTGTGCAGATGTTGTTGAACATTTACACAGTTAATAAGTTGGAATGAACTAACCTTTGATCATTCCTGGCGTCTCTGTACTGGGGAGTAAATCCACCCAGACCGGGGGCGTAACACTGGCCTTTACCTTGCAGGGCATGGAGAAGTTTTCACCATAAAATCAGTAGGAAACTCGTCAATAATCATCTTGTAGATTACCCCTTGAAAGGTTCAGTGGAGTGTTCAGATCTTCAGCGAGCCTCCATATCTGCATCTGACACGAATGGGCGGCACGAAAGCTGAATTGCTCTTTCCGAAATAGTCCTTGAACCTAGTTAGGATCGTTTTCTTCAAAACTTTGGACATCAACGGTAGCTGACTGATAGGTCGGTAGCTTGCAGGAATTTTAGGATTTTGCCCCTGCTTGGGGATATTTAATATAGTATATTGCTACCAAGGAGTCGGGAAGTAGGAAAACTTCCAGCAATCGCTTATGATATTCGAGATGACATTAATAATGTTGTTCGGCAGATTCCTTACGGCGTTATTATTTACCTTGACTCTTCCTGGAGCCTTCATCATTTTGAGATTTCTGATGATGGTAGCTATCACGCTAGTCTCGATGTTAATCTTCGATGTAACTTGCGGGACTTCATCAAGTTTGATAAACCATCTTCCACACGCTGGGACACGATTTCACTCTCTGGATTATTTTTATCAGGGGTAACAAGCTGCATTTCCAGGGAATCAACTCATCCTCATCCGTTTACAAGTAAATATCTTGAGGGGTGCGAAATGTAGGAAGCATATCATTCTTCTTTTTCTGCAGAGCTTTAAACATGCTCCAAATGGAATTGTCGCGAGCAGACAAGCTTTTCAGCTTGTCATTCCATCTAGTGTCGCGTAACTCTTTCACTTCTTCCTGGACTCTTCGTACTAACCTGTTATATTTGGATTTTAGCCAAAATACACGATAACGTTGCCAAAGCCTACGGGTCTTCGTTCTTTCTGCAATCGAGTGTTGGATTTCTGGGGTAAGCAGAATTCGATGAAATTTATTTTCCAATGGATAGGCACTAGCTTCAGTGGCACTATTTATTCGCCTGATGATATCTTCAACACGTTGATCGATGTCATACGTACAGCTTGCTCCATCGAGATGGCAGTCATGGTCTTTGAGGATTTCTTTGAAGAGCTACCAACCTTGCTGAAATTGATGTTGATATTGTCAAAGTTTACGCTACTAGTTGTGGTCAGAAGAAAGGTTATCAATCGTGGAGATGTTCTTTGGCTTGAAGAAACCCTTCATCAGTGAGATATCCAACACGTCACTTACAGGGGAATGGTCACAGTAGTAAGTGTCCTCCACTGGCCGTGCAGCAATGATGTCACCCTTACCTTATACATATCGGTATAGAATCATGTCATTGCAGTTCTGCGTTCTGGAGTTCCAGCTTTAAGGTCACCAGCCAGTATAATTGGAATGTCACCATCGAAGAGTTCGAGTTCGCTAGCATCGAGAGTATGTCTAGGTGAATTGTAGAGCGCCACGAATTTCACTTCAGTAGGGGAGACGTCATTGATGATGATGGACGCCGATTCCATACGTGGGTAAGACTTGGAGACCAGTTCTTGGTGTATAATTCACTTCTTAATGATGATCGCAGCACCACAAGAGGCACATCTTGCAGTGTTTGGAGTCATATGATCGTTAAGGTACACATAATAACCAGGTAGCTTGAAATCTCGGCTTGGCTTGAGGTGTGTTTTACAGAGGAAACCAACGTCGATTTCCTGCTTCAACAAAAAGGTGTGTGGTGTCCCCTGTGGTGTCTGCTTCAACGTCGATTTCCTGCTTCAACAAAGGAGACATCCATTTGGGTGCTTCAGGGATCCTGTGAGCTATGCTGGTTGTAGCACTGCTACTTTAGGGTCACTTTAGGGTACTTTAGGGTCATGATTGAGAAGTGAGACGAAGAGTATCCAAACAAACATATATCTCAAAATGTCGACGAAAGAGAGAATTCATACTGCATCGGGTGCGGCGCAGGTTAAAATCACCCGCGTTCGGGAGTTAGGCACAGGCTCTCGTTCGAAAAATAGTGGACAGTCTCCCGGCTGTTATCTCGGAGCAATGCCTCCGAGAAGCACCACCAGTGCACTCGCTATGCGCTTGGGGAAACGGTCGGGGGCAGTGCATGCCTTTACCCAGGAGGAGAAACGGGTAAAGCGACAACGGGATCGGGTGCTGTCAATCGGCACTTGGAACGTATTCTCCATGACAGGAAAGGAATCAGAGTTAGTGAAGGGTGGAACGTATTTTCCAAACGGTATCGACTGGATATCATAGGTATTACCTCTACGAAACATCCCGGTTCTGGAACTGTGGAATTAGAAGGAGGGTGGAAGCTTTTCTACTCTGGTGTCGACCCTAATATGACTGCCCAGGGAGTGGGGATACTCACAAGTCCCCGGCTGGCAGATTATGTCGCAGATTAGACCCCCTTAAGTGGAAGACTGTGTCTCCTGAGGCTTCAGATAGGGAAACGGTCTCTCTCTCTCTATTCGTTGCATATGCTCCGAATGCAGTCACAGAGTACCCACTTTTTCTAGATGAAATTGATGCTGCTCTTAGCAGAAGAGGGAGTGCAGATTCTGTCATCCTGGTAGGCGACTTCAATGCACACGTAGGGGCTGATGACTAAACGTGGAAAGGCGTGATTGGGAGGAATGGTGATCCCGATTTAAATGCGAATGGGAGGTGCTTGTTGGATCTCTGTTGCAACAATGGACTTCCCATCACAAACACTTTCTTCCAGCACAGGGATGTCCATAATTATACCTGGTACAGAGATGCAATGGACCAGAAGTCACTGATTGATTTTGTGATCGTTTCAGCCGACTTATTCCGATCAGCGTTGGATACTCATGAGAGAAGAGGGGCAGAACACTCAACTGATCACCACCTTGTTGTCTGCACTTTGCGATTCTCAGATTCCATGCCAACAAAGCGAAATAGTAGCTTCAGACAAACTTGGTGCATCAAATGGGAGGCATTGGAGGATAGAGCTGTGAGGAAGACCTTTGCAGATAACATATCTTCAAGTTTCAAAGAACTACCCATTGATCGTGGTACTGTTGAAGAGGAGTAGCAGTTGTTTAAAACTGCTGTGATTACTTCGGCTGCTTTGTGCTGTGGTCGTAAGCGGCTGAATGTGGCGCAGTGCGGTGAGAAAAGGACTGCATGGTGGAACGGTGAAGTCCAAGAAGCTGTCAAGGCAAAAAAGGAAGCCTATTTGCTATGGCTTGCAAATAAGTCAACTTCGAGTCAGTGCGATACACTGAGGCGCGAAAAGCAGCAGCAATGACAGTATCAACAGCTAAAGCCAAGGCCTGGGAGAAGTTCGGGGAGAAATTTGAGGCAGAGTATGGTTCGGCAAACAAGGTGTTTTGGCAGACCGTGCGCCGCCTCCGTGGAAAGAAGTCTCTTTCATCACAAACTATTAAGAGTTCAGATGGGTGGCTTCTGAAAACGGAGGAGAGCGTATTGCATAGGTGGAAGGAATACTTTGTATCTCTTCTTAATCCGGTAACAGCAACAACTGAGGCACATGAGGTGCACCTTCGAGCAGAGAATAGTCACGCTAGTATCACTGAAACAGAAGTCAGATGGGCAAATAAGTCCCTGAAGACTGGCAAAGCTGCAGGTGGTGATGGAATCCGGTCCGAGATGTTAATGGTCTTAAATCAGGATGGTATCCTGTGGTTGACTCGAATGTGTCAGGTTGCTTGGATATCTGGACAGGCCCCTAAGCAAAGGCAGACAGGAATTGTGATTCCTATCTTCAAAAAGGGAGAGCAGAGAGATTGCAACAACTATCGAGGCAACTCTTTGCTCAGCATTCCTGGGAAAGTGTATGCTAAGTGTCTGGAGAAGAGAAGTCGGGAAATAGTCGACTCCAAACTGTCGGGGGAGCAGTGTGGTTTCCTACCTGGCCGAAGCATGACAGATCACATCTTTGCTCTAAAGCAAATATTTGAGAAATCCTGGGAGTATGCAAAAGAGGTCTACGCTTGCTTTGTGGACCTCGAAAAAGCATATGACAGAGTTCCTCGGGAGAAGCTCTGGCAAGTGTTGCAAGAGTATAGAGTGGATGGGCAATTACTGTTGCTATCATGTCTCTGTACAAAAGCCCTGAGATGTGTGTCCGAATAAATGGCATTAAGTCAAGACCGTTCACCATGGGTGTTGGACTCCCCTCTTGTTCATTATCTTTATGGACTGGATAGACAGGGGCAGCTGAGGCGATGAGCGTGTTTGTGTGAGCGACTGCCTGGTGGAGAGGTTGCTCTTTGCTGACGACCTTGTCCTCCTGGGATCTTCTTGCACGAACCTTCAGCATGCACTAGACCGGTTTGCAGCCAAATGTGAAAAAGCTGGGATGAAGATCAGTGTGGCTAAAACCGAGGTTATGGACAGGTGGAGAAATTCAAGTATCTCGGGATTGCATTCACATGTGATGGACGTCAGGAGAAAGAATTGGATGCTCGGTGCAGCAAGCTGTGTCAGACGTGAACTGTGGCGATCCATGGTAACGAAACGTGAGCTAGGTAACACAGCCAAGTTCTCCGTCTTCAAATCTATCTTTGTCCCCATTCTCACCTATGGTCATCAGGCTTGGATAATGACCGAAAGAGTGCGATCGCGGGTACAAGCGGCTGAAATCAGATTTCTGAGAGGTGTAGCAGGTGTTACCCTACTAGATAGAGTGCACAGCAGCACAATAAGGGTGTTTTTAGGTGTTGAGCCGCTACTTTTCCGCATTGAGAAATCTCAGTTGCGCTGGTATTACCACTTTAGCTTCATTCCTTTGTATCTGATTAACTTTTCCGGGAAGTAGTTAGCTCTTCTTAGATCTTCTTGAAGGTCTTCCAGATCATATTTTACATCCACATTTCGAATCACAAACTTCAATACCTTCTCGGCGTTTAGTTGATGGTGCTGAATTTTCAAAATATCTTCAGCTTTGATACTAGCGACTAGTTTCTTATAAATAACTTCATCTACACATTTCACTTTTACTGTCTCTTCTCTGGCTGTGTGCATTATGATTTTATCTAGTTGTACATGCCTCTTAATATCGTCCAGAATGTTTTTAACAGGCTTACCATGACTATGCATAAAATTGGTGGGACATATGAACTTTTACTTACGTTTTGGCTGATATTTTTGGCCGAGTCCGTTTGTCCATTTCTGATGGGTTTTTCTCTGGCGGCAGTAAAGAATTGTTTATTGACGTTGGCGATCTTTTACAATTTATCTAACCTCGTCTCTCTCCTGGATTTCTTATTTTTTTCCTCAATCCAGGGGTTATCATCAGTAGAAGGGTCATCTTCTGTTTTCCTTTTGCGACTGGGGTCGTCCTCGTTCCCACATAGTACCGGTGTTAAGGTGGCGTCCGTATACTCATCCTTTTCTCCATATCAGGAATCGGTTCGGACTTGGTTGCAAGAGCATTCTTAATCATTAAACCGAATTCTTTAAGTGAAACTAACCTTAGTTCTTAGCATTTCTTATCCATTTCTGTCATCAATTGTTGGCATATGTCATTCTTTAGTGCTACCTGTTTTTCTCTGGTGATGGCATCAAACGCAGCAAATCGCTTGTATCTGGTGATGATATCATTGTATACAAACTCGTGGGAGAAGTCTCCTTCATTTGGCATACTGAAGCCGCAGTTGGTAACCTGGTTAGGTGTTTACAAAATATAGTCATCCTTAAAAGGAAGCACCTTGCTCTAAAATTAAAGTCAGATTTGCGAGGAAATTAATCCCAACGCCAGGGACCCAGAAGGATTGTGAGCGTCCTTGATATGCTGGTTTAAGGGAACATCAATTCCAATGCCAGGGACCAGCACATAAGAATAACAGAGAAGGTGAGTCTCGCCCTGAATAGGGCGCACCAAGCGATGATGAGATGAGAGCAGAAAGTTGTACCTGACCTGATGATGACCATGAAAGGAGTATTTAAGAACGATTTTATATATAGTTAGCATTGGGAATAGGAAGACGGTATTGGTTGAAATACTAGAAGAGAACAAATGGGAGACCCGGAAATGAATTCGAAGACGTGCTGGGATAGGACAAGAAATGGTCAGACGTTCATTCTTCTCCATCCAAGGGGTCGTTGGACGTCGTACAGGAATAAAAAGACAAAAGTTCGAAACGATCAAAGTAAATCAATTATCAGAGTTCAAAATATCAAAGCATTAAAGTAAACTAAACGGGGCCGAACCTTCTGATTCTCATTCGAAAAGAGGGGCCTTCAGTAGTAACGGGTTGAAGACTCATCTTTAGGACCTTTTCTCACTACCATTTTGAAGGAACGTCTTTATCCGATCATTTCTCGTATAGTAACAGTATATTTCATTTTTTGGCCTACCACTCCCTAAGAGTAAAGGCCTTGTTAGGTGGTGATCGATTAAGACGTGTCATGGAGGCCTACCAGTCCCTATGTGTTAGTTTCAGAAACTCAAAATTTTTTTACTGAAATCGACTTAAAAACATGATTCGTAGAGATATGTTGAAATGTTGAAAAAAAATTTTCCGTCATATGTACGAGGGGAGTTCAATAAGTAATGCAACACATTTTTTTGTCGGCTAATTTTGGTTGAAAAACCTGGACATTTCTTGTGGAACATTTTCATACATTTCCGCTTCGTCTCGTAAAGTTTCATTGACGTCCAATATGTGACAGCGCTATAGTAAGCTGTTAAAGTGGCGTCTACAATGGAGGTGCGTTCCAAACAACGGGCAGTGTTTGAGTTTCTTTTAGCGGAAAACCAGGGCATCTCAGATATTCATAGGCGCTTGCAGAATGTCTACGGTGATCTGGCAGTGGACAAAAGCACGGTGAGTCGTTGGGCAAAGCGTGTGTCATCATCGCCGCAAGGTCAAGCTAAACTGTATGATCTCCCGCGAGCTGGCCGGCCGTGCACAGCTCTGACTCCTGCAATGTCGGAACATGCGAACACTCTCATTCGAGCAGATCGACGGATTTTCATCTGTGTGGACCAATGAAGAACGCAATCCGTAGACGCGCTGCGCGGATGATGAAGCAGTTATTGATGCAGCACGACGTTGGCTCCGACATCAACCAGTGGAATGGTACCGTGCAGGTGTACAGACCCTCACTTCAAGGTGGTGTAAAGCCGTAGCATTGAATGGATATTACGTTGAAAAATAGTGTTGTGTAGCTAAAAGATTATGGAATAACATGGTGTATTTGAATGCTGAATAAAACAATCTCCTTTTTCAGAAAAAAATGTGTTGCATTACTTATTGAACTCCCCTCGCACGTATGTGACCAATTTTGTGCAGCTAACTCCTCTGAAACGGCAAATTGCAGAACCAAATAAAAAATATACGTGCTTAGAGGGTACCTTAACTTGTACCTTAGCGTAATTTTTATGTCAATTGGATAAGCCTTTTTACAGATATTAATTTTTCTAAAAATTAAAAAATGGCTGTAGCATTGAAACCAGTGAACAATAAAATTGACACGTACGGACTCCTCTCAGTAAGGTGAATTTTTTTGTAAATGACTTATTTGGCTCTGATGAGTCGTTTTTGAGTTATTAACTATCCTCCACCAGACCACCCCTCTAAACAAATTTTATTTTAATTTTTTATATATTTCGAGGGGGTCCTTAAACTACGCATTGACGTATTTTTTTGGAAATGGGCTAAGCCCTTAATTTTGTTTTCTATAAAAGAAGATATGGCAGAAGCATTCATTTCTTTGCTCCAAGCGCAATAAATACGACACCAACAGCTTCCTCTCTTTGAAAAATACAATTTTCTTTTTTTTTTATTCAGTATCCCCATCTCGCGGTAGGCCTGTGCGAATGTACCATTCCGCCATTCTAATTTATTTACGTCTGTTCTTCTTCTAAGAAAAAACCTAGCTTTATTGTCAAGTGTGTTGATTCTCTTGTACACTGAACACACAACAGTCGGAGACCACAAAGCCTTCAAACTTCATCACACGCAACACGTCTTAAACCAATACCACCTAGAGAGAAAGCATACGCACGGACACGTCATACATTGTTACATCCCTATGGTAGGGTATTGTTAATCCTATTTCTACCAACAATAAGTACGAAATTTCCCCTACCGCAAAGCCAACTATAAGGACAGGCCCGGACGCAGAATTCTTATGTGACCCTAGAAGTCCGAGTAACAATGTAACCATCATTGTTTCCATCTTGGTTTTTAACAATCATTATATTTCGTTTGTTAAAAATAATGATAGTTTGATTGTTGGTCGGACTGCTATGATCAGGTGACTTCTCCACGACAGCCTTGTATTTCTCGTTGGCCTTGATGTAATAATGTATGATTTTTCCGTGCGCAGGCTTTTTCTCTAGGCGGAATTGCTTAAACACGGTTTTGTCCTTTATTTCAACTACTATCTGATAAGTCCGGCGTTGCTCAGGCTGTTTGTTTGATGAAATTTTGCCATATCTGAATTTGAATAAAAATGAAATACCCTTAATAAAGTATATATTCACTGGAAAAACGAAAAGAATTCTTTAAAGAGCTCGCACTGGAATTTTGTGTCCAACTGGGTTCGCCCAGAAAAAATTCGACATTGCATCCTTAACATTTTAGAATATTAAAGAAAGGCTACACGCATTGAATTATTTCTATGTTAAAAAAATAATTCATAGATGAATTCAGAAAGCTGAGGAACCCTGTTTACAGCGTAATCAGCATCTCTCATCAACATGTAACCGTTTCAATAGAGTTGTATTCAGTCACAGAGCGTGGAATCATGTCCTGAACGTGGTTGTTTATAATGACAGTATCAGTTTTATCAGCACACAATTTTCTAGTATGTTCAGATAAACATTATCTATAATTTCCCTAAAGTAAGTTATTACATTGCAAAAATCATTTTTTCCAGTTATTAGGTCATTATCTTCACCTTTTCAGCCGAAGCTTGAGCAGCTGCACGCCCTAGTAGTTGTATTCTTTATTAGTTTTATTAAATACTAGCAAAGGTACCCGGCGTAGCCCGGGATAATTACACTTGTAGGAAAACAGAACAATTCCAAAAAATTAAATTAAATTTTGCAATATCTTAAAAATAAACACATGAAAATACTTAGAATAAGTATAGTAAAAATTCTTAATGAAAATTCGAAAAAAAAAATTTTAAAGGCTCACAATGGATGGCCCTCTCCAATAATTTCTTACTCACATAATATTACTTCAGATGTACACATGATGTTGTTGCAATTTCCACTCTTCTCTCGATCTGTAGAAGCAAAAGTTGGCCATTCATCTCTTTGTGTAGTCTAGCGTTTGCCGATTCTTCTATTGACATGCTTATCATTTGCTCAATACAGCACGGAGCTAAAGAAGTGCTTCCGCTGTTGTCTTTTCACTCTTTCTCAATAGTCTGCTAATTCTCCATTATCTCCAGTTACTGATCATTTTTAAAGATCTTCAAGAAATTGTTAAATACTAAGAACTCTCTTTTCTAAGAAAAGCCTGAATAAGAGGAATTATAGCAACACACTATCCATTCTACGAAAAATACGAAAAACAGGAATTATAGGTGATATACCAGGACCAGATAATTTAGACTCAAATTTTTCTTGATCTTGACGTAGTCGCTCTTGCTCTAATCTGCCCTTCGCTCAGATGTTTCAAATGCCCGTAAAGCTTTTTCTGTTTTAGTTGCAGAGTTTCTCTTACCAATACTCGTTCTGTCTCTTTGCTTTCCAGGCACATAAATTTTTGCCTCATCAATTGACACTGCCTTATTAATGTTCTGTCATTGTATCATCATTTTATGATCATTATTAATAATTCCTTGGAAACAAACGGTCAATCATCGCATTATCAACATCTTAGTTTCCAAAATATACACATTCCCACAGAATATAGTCAAAATGTATTTTTATGAAATGTTTGGATCTGCTGTGCTACCAAATAATCCAGGTGATAAACCCGGGCGTGCCTCGGACTGTTTTTATGATGAAATTTTGCAATATCTTAAAAATAAACACATGAAAACGCTTAGAATTAATACCGTACAAATTCATAATGAAAACCCGAAAATGCCGCTCCTAAATAATTTCTTTGACACGTAATCTAACTTACATGTTCCCCTTGATGTTTTTGCAATTATCACCTCGTTGTCTTGAAGCCAAACTTGGCCATTCATCTCTTTGTGGTCTAGTGGTCGCCGATTTGTCTATTTCCCTGCTTATCATTAGCCCAGTACAGCACGGATCTAAAGGATTACTGCCTCTGTCGTCTGTCCTCTCTTTCTCAATTGTACGATACTCTTGATTATCTCCAGTAACTGATCATTTTTAAAGATTTTCACGAAATTGTTAAGTACTAAGAACTCTCTTTTCTAAGAAAATCCTGAGTAACAGGAATTCCATGCATTGTTCCAAATTCAACCTTATCAACGCCTCCTAAAGCGCGAAAACGTCTTACATTGTAACACCATCATCCGAAGAGATGTTTAATCGCATTTCTAGCAATAATAAGCACTGTATTATGTCTTCGCATGATGATATGGTAACGGCCGGTTTTGGCGTTACAAAATCTCTCTTTCACCTTTCTTTGCCCCCCCCCCTCCTTTTGTCTCGTACCTGTATCTTGACCGAGGATTCCGTCCGAGAGTTAATATAGACATTGCGAAATTGTTTATTGTAAATTGATTATTGACGTAGATTTTATAGATGGTCCTTATGATGAGACAAGGTAAACAATGGTCGAAATCAACGATGTTTCGCCAACAATGAGATTTATTTGTACGAGCGACTGGTCGTTAAAAAAAAAGAGAATGATGATTATAAGAAAACTGGGGAGTAGAACGACAGCAGCCATCGAGAAAACTCGATGATGAGGAAGGACATTGCTGAAAAAGAATCCTCATCCATAAGATGATTGGATATCACAAGTTGCCCATCTTTCTACCGATGAGGCAGAAGGTACCGAGAGTGAACGCAACGTTAGACAAACCCGACCAGAATTCGACGCCGTTATCAACGACAATTGATAATTGATGTTCCCATAAATGAGACGAATGTTTGACCCAACTTCGGATATATGAGAAAAAGGACATGAACCAGAAACCTTTCGGTGTTGAGCATAGTATTTGGGCCATACTATCGATTATTGGCTTTTATCGATTATGTTGTTTTGTATATTTTAATTCTCAGGTTATTCAACTTTCCCTACGAGAGGAAGCGGCTTCTCGACGAGGCACTTCACGGATTCACTTCAACGAGGTCATGCACAATAACGAAACCAGTGTTACCAAACGTAGAAACGCAGTTGGTGTCGTAAGCGTTGATTTTAAGTTTAGCGCAGTAAGATCCTTACTAATACCCTCAAAGTCGTGTGTTTTGCGGCTTTGAGTCACCCCACCCTCTCCTCCGTTATTTTTAGTGTAGAATTTAGTTTTCCCTTCCCTCTTGCTGTCGTTTAAAACCGTCACTCCGACCTTCTGAAAGATCGTCTACCATAACCGAGGTTTGCGATCGCAATTCCGGCATCCCTGGGACACACCGATGACTCTTAATTGTTGTGAAGCACAAAAGAGATCGATGAGATAAACAGAAAAAAAGAGTATCCATGACTGTGATTAAATCCGGATAATTTAGAATTAGTAGATTCAGAATACTTACCTGGCGATTTTGCGAGACGTTCGCGGAAGAACCTAAAGTAAAAAGGAAAAGACCTTAAATCGTGAAGAAACACCCTGAACGTGTCCAATAGTTGAAATAACTAATTCCGACGGTTCGGAGAATACTTACTTAAATGGATCAGAATGGACTTTTAAGCTTTGGATAGTTTCTAGAATCTTAAATTAATTGTATCATTTAAAAATGTTTATTACAAATATTTTTTTTATTTTTCTTTCTGAACGCCCGGCGGCAAAAGAATAGTGACTCTGGTGTGAGGACTCTAAATAATATATCCTACTTTGAAGAAAGATTCCTCCACATGGTTGTAAATTTCAATAGCAAAAGAAATTGTACAATAAAGCCCCGGTTATTTTTGTCAGACATAGTTGTCTATGAAAAAATCTTGATTTATAAACCAGACACAGCAAATATATCGTCTAAGGTAATCTTATTCTTTCTTTTATCCTCTGAAAGATTAAGAAGAAGATAAGTATTAGAGTTTATTAATACTCGAACAACTTATGGATTGTTAACTGGAACTAGAAACCTCCTTGTTAATGTTTTGTTGTTTTTTTATTTTTCATGTTTAGGAAGAGTGTTGAACGGGGAACGTTGCGTCGACCAAGAAAGACGACCTAAAGCATTTTTGCCCGTTACAATGTCACAATGTAAGACGTTTTCGCGCACAGGCCTTTTCTTTAGGAGGCGTTGACCTTATATATATTGAACAAACTTTGCGTTACATTATTGGTCATGAGATATACGAGGTATATTGTCATCCCTGCATAGTGTTGGTGCATTGCGTGTTGATTCCATTGTTGATACCTATTTTTGCACAAACTTTTCCTTGCATTATTGGTCATGACATGTATCTCATTAATATGACTTGCCCTAACCATGAATATCGATTTTTATCAATAATTATTATTTTTTCGAAATCTGAGTTAGACAGTGACCTTCCTCATGGTTTGAAGGTCAAGTATGCTAAATTTGATCAAGATCGGAATAACACTGTAGATTTGTATAAAAAACAAACAAACCTACAAACATCCTTATCTATATACAAGGTGATTATAATTAAAGTCCCTTTGTAAAAATGCTATAAAAAAACAACCATGAGTCCGAATGACTTCAAATTTGGACTGAGCATTCTTGAAGAAGGGGCATTTGATATGGGATAAGAAAAAAATAGTTCCAAAATTTATCACTAGATGGCGCTGTAAGCGGCATAACGGAAGCGGATTCAGCTAGAAGTGACATTTTGAATTGAAATACGACGGCTTTGGCATGAGTTGTTTATGGCATGATGTTTTTACATTGAAGTTGGTCAAGGAATGCAATTGACGCTAAAACAAGTTAAACATGATTTTTTTTTTATTATACAGTACAGTATTAGCAAAAAATCAACTGTACCGGTCAATGAACATGATTGCTTCGGGTTTGATGGAAAACATGACTTTCAAGTCATTTAACAGTTGTGGCACTGTTAGTGCAAAGCCCATCCACCACGGCAAGGTCGTACCACATCGGATGGGAAAAATCGGTTTTTAATTGTCCTTGGGCCAAAAACCGCATAAAAAGCAACAATGGAAACGCCTATTAATTATCTCGGGACTTGCGCAAGACATGTTCAATATGCTGTCCACCATTTTCCTCCACAAGTTTTAACCGATAAACAGCATGTTCCACAACAGACCGGAGTGTCTCCGGGGTCACGTTGTGAACGTGGTGCGTAATCCGAGCCTTCAATTCCGCTAAATTTGCAACTGGGCCACTGAACACATGATTTTTAAGGTAACCCCAGAGCCAGAAGTCACAAGGATTGAGGTCCGGTGATCTTGCAGGCCAGGCTCTCGGAAAATGACGGCTGATAATTCTATCATCTCCGAAATGTGTCTTCAGCAGTTGCTTCACTGGCTTTGCAATGTGCGGAGGAGCGCCATCTTGCATGAAAATTATTCTATCCACGCATGCATGCTGTTGAAGTGTTGGAATTACCTGGTTGCGTAAAAGACACGCATACTGTTGACCATTGACTGTACAGGTAACGGGACCCGCAGGACCCACTTCCTCGAAAAAAAATGGCCCTATAATCAATGATGCTGTCATCCCGCACCACACAGTTACCTTTGCAGAATGAAGCGGTATTGAAACACATGCGAAAGGATTTTCCGTTGCCCATATCCTGCAATTTTGTGTATTGACAACGCCGTGGAGATAAAAATGGGCTTCGTCTGTCCACAAGATGTTCCATGGCCATTCATTGTCCACTTCCATGCGAGCTAGAAATTCTAAAGCAAACGTGTGTCTAATTGGCAGGTCAGCAGGAAGTAACTCCTGAACATGGGTAATTTTATAGGGATAACAATGCAGGATATTGCGTAAAATTTTATTGACCGTGCTCACAGGCATGTCTAAAGTTCGGGCAATTCCCCGTGCACTGCACGTTTGCACACCACTGTTCGACCCTTCCTCTAATGCTTCAGCCACATCTTCTACTGACGTCAAAGCAACTGCTTTCCTCCCTCTGCCAGATTTCACTGCAAAAGAACCTGTCGCTTCGAATTTTTTAATCATACACCTCAGAGCCTTTGCAGACATCGGACCACATCCTTTTTTCATTCCCTTTAATACCCGAAATTTCTTTAAAGCTGCTATGGCAGAGTCGCCATTCTTGTAAAAGAGCTTCACAAGCAGAGCGCGATCCTTCATTGACAGACCCATGGCAAGCTGCTGAGATACAAATATGACGAGAACGCCATGAGGCCTGCGTTTTTATAACACATGCAATGTCTCATGCGCATGCGTATCTTTCAATTTGCATAGTACAAATCCTCCTAGGCATAATATGCCGCTTACAGCGCCATCTAGTGATAAATTTTGGAACTATTTTTTTTCTTATCCATATCAAATGCCCCTTCTTCAAGAATGCTTAGTCCAAATTTGAAGTCATTCGGACTCATGGTTGTTTTTTTATAGCATTTTTACAAAGGGACTTTAATTATAATCACCTTGTATATAAAGAAGGATGTTTGTGGGTCTGTGGGTCTGTGTGTATGTTTTTTATAGAAATCTACAGTTTTATTCCGATCTTGATAAAATTTCGCATACATGACCTTCAAAGCATGAGGAAGGTCACTGTCTACCTCAGATTTCGGAAAAATAATAAATATCGATAAAAAATCGATATTCATGGTTATGGCAAGGCATATTAATGAGAAATATCTCATGACCAACAATGCAAGGCAAAGTTTGTACAACAATAGGTATCAACAATGGTATCAACACGCAATTCACAAACGCTCTGCATGGACCAACAATCAATATCTCATGACTAACAATGAAAGGAAAAGTTTGTGCAAGTGTAATTATCCCGGGCAACGCCGGGTACCTCTTCTAGTTTATACATATAGAAAGACTAGCAGATGACCCGGGATGATTATATTTGTAGGAAAGCAGAACAATCTGAAGAAGTTAAATTATAACTCCAAATTGGTTAAATAATAACCCAAGAGAAGCGTTCAGAGCACGCCGAACACAAAGGTACAGCAACATCGAGCGGGGTTAGTAGAAGGGTGGGTTGAAAAACGGAGAAATACCTTCCCCCCCCTTCTAGGCAATTTTTTAAACAGCCCTGAAGGTTCGAGAGGCAGGGTGGACGAAGCTCATTGCCCGCTAGTTTTAATATGCAAAGCGGGCTAATTAAAATGCCAAATAAAAGAGGCACCAAAGCAACAATCAAGGCAGATTGAGAGTTTCCCGTGATGAACAGACTTCTAGGACGGAACAGATGCAAGGCTCACGATGGAAAGAAAGGCCTCAGGATAGACGGACAGGACCCCCAACAAGAGGTACGAACGCCCAGTACGAACTTAGGTCCAAGGAGTCATGTAAGCCTCCTTCTTTTTTAAATAGCGTGAAGCATAAGTGTTCCAAGGCCCATCGAACCAGAAGTCCGCGTCGGATAGTACGGAATTCGACGACGCCCGCCACAAGGAAGGAGTCGCAGCTAACCGAGAAAGCTCCGACCGATCGAATACGGGGACCTTCGCCGCTGCCGAGGTTTCAGCAGAGGAATACCCAGGCCCGTAAACCGAGGCGATCTAGAAGGCATCCGAGGAACTCCAGGCCCCGCGAATCGACCAAGGATTTCATGTTCATACGAACTGATCATCAGGAAGTTATAGTTCTAAGCAATCTGAACAAACTGTATGTGACACTACTGTGTGCAGTTCTCCACACGATAGTGTCCCTCTCGATACCAAAACTGACCCGGAAGGACAGCGCAGTGAAAGGCATGGACGTAAAGATGTAGAGGACGATAATCCAGTTTATCCACCCTGCCAGCTCAGAAGGAAGCAAGTGACCAGGAGGCCGCGGAGACCTCCCTTCAAGCGCCGTCAGGGAAAACCCTCGAGAGCGATCAGCATTGTTACGAGGAAGCCCCACTCTCGTTGGCTTCCAGTGCAACCTATTCCAGGCCAGACCGGGGAGGATTAGGACTGACCTCTGACCTCAGCTACGCAAGCCGCGACCGCGCTGAATATTTACGCCGCGTGTCGCGCTTGGCTTCTTCGGTCATCCGGTCCTGTAAGTTCCCATTAGTCAGTAAGCTAAACTTTAAAGTGCTTCATAAAAACTCTTGCCATAAAATTAACGGAATTTATTAAGCTCCCCGTGCCGAGTAAGAGAGAAGCAAGTTTAGCATTAATAGACATTAACACAATTATTCAGATTAGTAATCTTATTCTCTTATTGATTAATTCAGTCCCGCCGTTTAAGCTCCCAAACCCGATTGGGTCGACGTGCTCGAGATTAGCGACGTCGGAATACCATTACCAGATTTCTTACCTCATTCCCAGCTTCAGCGTCTCGTCCCAGCCAAGTCCGACTACGAGTTGGCAACACGCACGGCAATGACCCCAGCGGCCCTGGACGGGCCTGAAGACTACCTTTGTTTAGCTTACCAAGGCTATAAGTTATTCGATGAATTTTAAATGTAACTCATCCAATTTTCAATGAACTTATTAAAAATTAGTGGATCGAAAACCGTCTCACAATCCTTTCCCTTCTCTGACACTGATTAATGCTAGCCTCTGGGGAGATAGGTCTCTGCTTATTTACAAAAGCCTATCTTAGCATTGAAAGATCGTGACACCCAACCAATACAACGCAGAGCGAAGAGGCTATCCATTCTATGAAAAATACGAAAGACAGGAATTCTAGGTGATATACCCAAACTTTATTTACCTCTTGTTAATTTGCCTCAGATTAAAATGACATCCATGTTGAGGTAGAAACTCTTATGCCCTCTTGCTCTATTCGAAACTTCCGTTGTTTAAATGTTTCCAGTGCCCGTATACCTTTTTCTGTCTTAGCTGCAGAGTTTCTCTGATCAATACTCGTTCTTTCTCTTTCCTTTCCAGATACATATATTTTTGCCGGTCGTCTGGACGTTTGATAGGGAACTCAAGGGAGAAACGCGTGACCCTTTTGCCTAATCAATAGATGTTGCCTTATTAATGTTCTGTCACAGCATCTTCACTTTATGCTCATTATCAATAATTCTTGGAAACGTACGTTCAGTCTTCGCATTATCAGCAACTCAGTTTCCAAAATATACACATTGCCACAAAATATGGTCATAATATATTTTTATGAAATGTTTGGATCTGATGTGCTGCCAAATAACCTAGGTGATAACCCCGGCGTGTCTCGGTAATTTTCTTTTTTGGAATAAATTTTGAAATATTAAAAAAAACACATGATAATGCTTAGAATTAATACAGTAAAAGTTCTTAATGAAAACTTGAAAAAATTTTTTTTAAAGGCTCACAATGGATGGACCTCTCCAAGAATGCCATTGCTAGTCTAAATAATTTCTTACTCACGTAATCTTACTGTTGAGTAATGCACAAAGAATTGACACGCACAAAAGAAAACAGCACCCCGTTCTCTCTTTATTTTTACAACTGACTCCCTCTGTTGTTAAAAAACAATACAATTAATTAAAAAAAAATACTCTCGTTGCCAAGAAACAAAATAAAGGGCTAGCAAAGCCTCACACAGTTGTAATCAAGAGTTCTTACAAATCTTAAGCCTTCAGTTCCAAAACATACAGAACACACAATTTTGTTATGGGTCGTTTTAACAGTCCCGTAGTGGTGCACACGGTTACAACTCTCACAAGACCATCATGTCCATAATGAATATTTTCGATACGTCCCAAAGGCCACTGCATTACCAGCTGATTACCTCCCTTGGTAAGAACTAGGTCTCCAATCATCACATTTTCTTGTTTTTTAGTCCATTTAGGTCGCTGCTGCAATCGCGTCAAGTATTCTGATTGCCAGCATTTCCAGAAATGTTGTACAACTTGTTGTGTCAGTTTCCAGCGTGACAGATGATTGTAGCTTTGAGAAGTTAGGTCAGGTTCTGGAATAAATGTCAAAGATTCTCCTATTAGAAAATGACCAGGTGTTAAAACGTTAAATCACTTGGATCTGACGACATTTGGGTCAACGGACGTGAATTGAGGCAAGCTTCAATTTGAACTAACACTGTCAACAATTCTTCATAAGTCAAAATATTATTTCCAATGATGCGCTTCAAATGAGTTTTGGTTGATTTTACTCCTGCCTCCCATAGTCCTCCAAAGTGAGGTGCCGATGGCGGATTAAAATGCCACTGTATACCTTCGTTTGCGAGACGGTTTTCCACGTTTTTCGTAACAAATTTTAAGTCGGCCTGAATCCCAACGAAATTAGTTCCACAGTCACTATACATATGCGCTGGGCGCCCACGACGACTGATGAAACGCTTGAATGCGGCCATGAAGCATTCTGATGATTGATTTGTTGCTAATTCCAAGTGAATAGCTTTGGTACTGAAGCACACAAACACTATTATGTATGACTTGAACTGTGGCACTCTACCAGGACCTGTTCTGCTTCGTATGATAATGGATCCTGCGTAATCTACTCCGCATTGCAGAAACGGTTTTGCAGGTTCGACTCTTGCTCGGGGAAGGTTTCCCATTAACTGATTCGCATGTTTTGCCTTTGATTTAAAACAGACGACACAATGAAAAATAATTTGACGAGTCAACTTTCTAGGCCCTATTATCCAATAGTTCTGATGTAAAATGCTTAACAACGCTGTCAAGCCAATGTGCAAGTGGTTAATATGCAAGTGTTTTATGATTAGTTTACTCAGTGGGTTGGATGATGAAAGAATGATAGGAAATTTTTGATCATATGGCACTGAGGCATTAGACAATCTGCCTCCAACACGTAGTATGTTCTTGGAATCGATGAATGGATGGAGAGAAATTAATTTCTTGTGTAATGCACTCTTTTGCCCATTTTGTAAGCGGGATAAATCCTCTTCAAAGTCTTGTAATTGAGCCATTTGAATGCATGTAAGTCGAGCTTGACGAAGCTCACAACCTTTTGATAACGAACTGGTTCTTCTGTTTTCCTCTTTGCATTTACAGTTGTAAATGAATCGCTGAATGGTGGCTACAACTCTTAGGAGCTTTGTGAGCGAGGAGTATCTTTCAAACAATTTCAGCTCTTCAGTATGCAGATGACACAGCTTTGGTTGTCGAACTTCAAGAAGTTCACTTGCTGATCTCGGTATAGATTCGGGAACATCAAAGTTTAGTTGATGTAACCAATTTGGGCCAAACCACCATAATCTATGAGAGACTAACTCACGAGGTGTGCAACCGCCAGAACACAAATCGGCGGGATTGTCCTTTGATGAGACATGATGCCAGTTGCACGGTGGAAGCAAGTCTTGAATTTCTGCCACTCGATTTCCAACGAAGGTTTTCAGTTTACGTGGAGCAGTGTGTATCCAAGCAAGCACAATTGTTGAATCTGTCCATACAAAAGTGTCAAAGATTGTTAGGTTGAGTTGAATAATAGTCCACTTTAACAGGTTAGCAAGCAAGACTGCTCCGCACAATTCGAGCTTTGGAAGAGTTATTTGTTTCAAAGGGGCAACTCTTGTTTTTGAGCACAATAAATGAACGTGTACAGATTTGTCTTTCTGAACAGCACGTAAGTAAATTGCAGCACCATAAGCGGCTTCTGACGCATCGGAAAAACCATGGAGTTCCATTCGGGCGTCTTGTTTTGTGTCAACAAATCGAGGTACTCGAACTTCAAGTAAACAATGTAATGAGTCTTTAAATTCTTCCCATTCTTGCAATAAGAAAGGTGGCAAAGGCCACTGGTGCTAACCGTCCCATTGTAGACCTTGAACCCACAATTTTTGAATGAGGATTTTTCCTAAAATGATCACTGGTGCTAACCAACCCAGAGGATCGAAAAACTTAGAGAGTTCTGACATCACTGTGCGTTTTGTCATGTGATCGTAGGGTTTGAAGTTTAGTGTGAACGAAAATTCATCTGTGTTAGGGTTCCAACTAATTCCCAAAGTGCGAATTTTTTGATCATCAGTCAAGAAGAAGGCAATTGGTGAGCTACTCTTAGTTTTCAGTTCTTTCAACACTTCTCTGTTGTTTGTGGCCCATTTTCTTAGAGTAAAACCGCCAGCTTTAAGTAACTGAGTAAGCTGTTTTTGTAATTCAAGCGCCTCTTTGGTCGAGTCTGCTCCTGTAATGAGATCGTCAACATAAAACGAATCCTGCAAAGCTTTTGCTGCCAAAGGAAATCGACCCCCTTCATCTTGTGCTAGTTGTTTTAATACACGAATTGCCAAGAAAGGAGAAGATGCCATTCCATAAGTGATGGTTTTAAGTATGTAATCCTGTATTGGTGACTCCTGATTTGGTCTCCATACAATTCTCTGAAGATTTCGCTGACTCGGATGCACCCACACTTGTCTGTACATTTTGGTAATATCCGCTGTTAGTGTCACTGCTTTCAAACGAAATTTCATCAATATGGACAGTAGGCTTTCTTGAATAGTAGGGCCGACCATCAGACAATCATTTAGTTACACGCCATTTGCTGTCTTTGAGGAGGCATTAAAGACGACTCTTAGTTTCGTGGTTGTACTTTCATTGCGAATTACAGCAAAATGAGGAATATAGAAAACTTCTTGGTTCGGTTCCTTAGTGAAAGGAGTGGGTTCCATGCGGCCTAATGTTTCATATTCTTCCATGAATTCACGATATAATTTAAAGGTTTCTGGATCCTTAGCATATTTGCTCTCTATTCGCAACAGATGTTTGATAGCTGTACTTCTCGACTCATCTAGAGGTTGAGCATCTACGCGAATTGGTAATTTCACTGTATAGCGTCCTACCTCATCTCACATGACATTTTGTTGGAAAAGTTGTTCACATTTTGCTTCCTCCTCTGTGAACTTTGGTGGTGTTGGTACATTCTCAAGTTCCCAAAATTCACTGAGATCCGCCCCAGTTAGGTGTGCATGAAATACTTGTTGCACAGCCTTGACGGTGTTTTCTTGTTGTTTACACATTCCACTGATAATCCATCCTAGATCTGTTTGAATAGCACTTAGACCGTTGGGTGCCATGATTTTGTTCCCAATAATAATTTGTGAAAATACTTCAGCTCCCAGTAGTAAATCAACTTCTACAGGAACAGCAAAATTTGGATCGGCAAGTGGCAACTGCAAGTTGACCCAATAACCAGGATCAACAGAGGCCAATGGCAATTGGTTAGATATCTTCTTGAGTACCATGGCGGACACTGTCATCTTGAAATCTCCAACATGAGAAGCAAAGTCTAGTCGGACCATCTCTTTGGCTTGAGAGACTTCAGAACCTCCCAAACCCATAATGACGCCAGAGTATCTTTTAGTTGAAAGATTCAATCGACGGGTTAACTTTTCTGTAATAAAGTTGCTCTGAGCACCGCTATCTAATAAAGCATGACACTTTACCATTCTGTTGAACTGGTCTTGCACTAACACTAATGCTGTGGAGAGTAACACTTGGCTTGTACTGTTTAAGAAGTGAACTTGAACAACATCATTCTGTTGAGGTATTGTGTCGATAGTACTTGTTGTTTTCTGCGTTTTGATACTTGAGTTTTCATTGTTAGGAAAATGTAAAGTGGTGTGATGATGCTTACCACAGCTTTTACATTGACTTGCTCTGCACCGTTTGGCTTGATGATTTGGACTGAGACAGTTGAAACACAAGAGACGAGATTTCACAAGAGACTGTCTATCCTGGACAGTCATTGCTTTGTACTGTCCACACAGGTAGAGAGGATGTTTTTCTTTACACATTATACAGCAAATTTCCGAAGTAACAAAGTTTGCACTAGTGTTTTTATTACCACTTAGTCGCTTTGAGTTGTCATTACTTGTCCTGTTGGTTTCATTTGGAAGGATTGTTTCCAAAGCACGACATCGCACATCCAAAAAGGTTGCAATTGATCAAAGGTGGGCATGTCTGTTGAGGTAAGTGACAGTTCCCATTGACGTCTAGATTCTATGTCCAATGTTGCCGTGACAAGGTGAATCATCAATGAACTCCATTGTTCTGTTGGTTCGCCTAGCACACTCAATGCAAATAAATGCTCCTGCACAGTGTCTACAAGTTGTCGTAGCTTGATCGGATTCTCAATGACGACAGTTGGAGCATTAAACAGGGCAACTACATGAGATTGCACAATGACACGTTTGTTGTCATAGCGTTGACGTAAAAGAGTTGTTGCCTTTTCATAATTTGCATCTGTGGTCTTCAACACCTGTATCAAGCGAGGGGTTCCCCAATCACTGAAGTTTTTAAATATTGAAGCTTTTGCACTGGAGTTAATGAGAGGTTTTCATGAACTAAAGATGTAAATAAGTCCCAAAATGCTGTCCATTCAGTATATTTTCCATCGAAAGTTGGATTGGTTAATTTTGGTAGACTTACCGATTTTACTGTTGTTTGAGCAAGCACTTGTGAATCTAATGAACTACCTGATTGGTTATGTTGATCAAGTAGATCTTTTATTCTGGCTTTTACAGTCACATAATGCTCTTCGAAATCATCCCGTTCCGCCTGGTGTTGCTCTACATCACGTGCGTCGCACTTGATTTCGACTTCACGCTGTATTTCTTCAAAACGCATCATCAATTTATCTAAATTTTCGAAGCTCACTTGGAGTTCCGCATGAGTTGGCAGTTTGTCTGCACATGTAGTTAGAAAGCTTTCCATTCGAGTTAGAGAAGCTTTTGCAGTAGCACGCTGTCGTACTAATGTTTCCATCTTAAGCCTCGCGAGGTTGCACGTAAGATTTGATTTTCCGTTGATAGAGAAAATCGACACAATAGTTTCACTAATTGTCACACACAAAGACTAGAGAAATACTCACAGTACTGATATGAGCTGCCTTTCTCGAATCCGGCTCGACGGACCATTAAATATGTTGAGTAATGCACAAAGAATTGACAGGCACAAAAGAAAACAGCACTCCGTTCTCTCTTTATTTTTACAACTGACTCCCTCTGTTGTTAAAAAACTATACAATTAATTAAAAAAAATACTCTCATTGCCAAGAAACAAAATAAAGGGCTAGCAAAGCCTCACACAGTTGTAATCAAGAGTTCTTACAAATCTTAAGCCTTCAGTTCCAAACACTTACTTTATATGTACACTTGATGTTGTTGCAATTCCTTTTCTTGTCTCGATGTTTTGATGCAAAAACTTGACCATTCTTCTCTTTGTGTAGTCAGCATTGCGTCCTCTGTCGTCTTTCCACTCTTTCTCAGTAGTCTGCTAACTCACCATTATCTCCACTTACTGATCATTTTTAAAGATTTTCAAGAAATTGTTAAGTACTAAGAACTCTACTTTCTAAGAAAAGCCTTAATAACAGGAATTCTATGCATTGTTACATATATATTGTTGGTCTGTGCAGAGTGGTTGTGAATTGCATGTTGATACCATTGTCGATAAGTATTGTTGCACAAACCTTGGCTTGCATTGTTGTTCATGAGATATTTCTCATTAATATGCCTTGCCATAACCATGAATATCGATTTTTTATCAATAATTATTTTTTGAAATCTGAAGTTGACTGCTTTGAAGGTCAAGTATGCAAAATTTCATCAAGATCGGAATAAAACTGTAGATTTACATAAGAAACAAACAAACATCCTTCTTTATACATATAGAAGAAGAAGAAGACAAGAAGACTAGCAGAGGACCTGGCGTTGCCCAGAATAATTACATTTGTAGCAAAACAAAAAACAATCTCAAAAGTTAAATTATAACTCCAAATTGGTTAAAATATAACTAAATCAATACATATATCCATTAAGGTTACAGAAAAATATAAAAGTAGATTATGAAAATTTTTTCCCCTATTTTGCCTGAAAAATAATTCTTGTGAGAAAAGTCTTGACATGATTTTATAGTGAGACTTGCCGTTCAAAGAAAGTGAAATGAAATAAATTGATCGAATAGGAATCTAGCAATTGGAAAATATGCTTATTAAACAAAAAACTGGACAGTGAAAATATAATATGAACAAAAAATATTTTTTGTTCAAGTTAACCGCGTCATTGTTGTGGATGAGAAAATATCTTACCCGGGAATACTTTGTTAAGCGCGCGTCGTCGGTAACAATGCGTAGTTATCGCCTTGGAAGAAAAGTATTTTTTTTTTTGGTAAGAAGTTTTCGTCAAGGGCGAATGTTATAGTTTTTCATCTGGCCAGAGTAATGGAGCGTGGCTTTTGGAGACTCCATGGTTACCAACACCGTGATGTCAGGAAAAGCAAAAAGAATATTCGAAGCAATTGAGCAGACAGGCTGCGGCCAATGAAAGGAAAATGGACGTCGAAGGAAAATTGGTCTTGGAGATTATTGCATAACCCACCGCTTTCTTCTTGTACGGGGCAAATTAACGAGGCCATATTTGCTGAATTCTGCCAGAGGCAATCTTTGTTTTTTTATTCTTTACAGGAAAAACCGCAAAAGTGAGATGGGGCTCTACCCAGTTAGCTCCGAATAGGTTTCGTTTTGGTGAGGCAAAGAACAGATAGAACGAAGTGACGTTTGTTGTCCGGCTCTAGGCGCAGTTCATGACCAGGTTGGATGTTGTGATTTTGATGTCTGCGTCAACTGATAAATTGAAACAGAGAGGTATCCAGTAAATTTAAGATCGGCGTTCCCCTACAAATATAACTTAACTAAACCGCTGTTAGGTCTAGCCTTCTCCGAAAAAAAAATCCGAAAAATAGGAATTCTAGGTGATATACCGGGAAGTTATTTAACTTCTTTTCGACTTGCCTCAGACTAAAATGATACCCAACTTCATCACCAGGGAACATCACTGTATACTCTAGATCCAACTTTGTCTTGTCCCTTCACGTAGAAACTCTTAAACCTTTGCTCTATTCGAAACTCCCGCTGTTCAGATGTTTCAAATGGAAGTATAGCTTTTTCTGTTTTAGTTGCAGACTTTCTCTGACCAATACTCGTATTTTCTCTTTCCTTTCCAAAAACATAAAATTTTGGCAGTCGTCTGGACGTTTGATAGGGAGCTCCAGAGAGACACGCGTGACTCCTTTGCCTCATCAATAGACGCTGCCTCAATTGTGCTTTGTCACTGCATCATCACTTTATGCTCATTATTAATAATTATTGGAAAACAACGTTCAACCATCGCATTATTACCATCTCAGTTACCAAAATATACACATTCCCACAGAATATAGTCAAAATATATTTTTATGAAATGTTTGGATCATTTGTGCTGCCAAATAAGCTAGGTGAAAACACCGGTTTGGCTCGGACTTTTTATTGGGTTAAATTTTGCAATATTTTAAAAATAAACACATGAAGACGCTTAGAATTAATACAGTATTATTCAAAATTCGAAAAAAATTTTTTTAAAGGCTCACAGTGTGGATGGATCTTTCCCAGGATGCCACTGCTAGTCGAAATAATTTCTTACTAATGTAATCTTACTTTAGATATTCACTTGATGTTGATGCAATATCCACTCTTCTCTCGATGTCTTGAAGCAAAACATGGCCATTCATCTCTTTGTGTAGTCTAGCAGTTGCCAATTCTTCTATTTACTTGCTCACCATTTGCTCAATACAGCATGGAGCTTCAGGAATGCTTCCTCTGTGGTCTTTCCACTCTTTCTGAATAGTCTGCTAACCCTCCATAATTTTCAAGAAATTGTTTGTACTCAGAACTCTCTTTTCTATGAAAAACATGAATAACTGGTATTCTATGCACTGTTACAAATTTTAAATCTTTCTATCTATCTATCTATATATATAAAGAAGGATGTTTGTGGGTCTGTGGGTCTGTGGGTATGTTTTTTATACAAATCTACAGTTTTATTCCGATCTTGATGAAATTTCGCATACATGACCTTCAAAGCATGAGGAAGGTCACTGTCTACTTCAGATTTCGAAAAAATAATAATTATTGATAAAAAATCGATATTCATGGCTATAGCAGGGCATATTAATGAGAAATATCGCATGACCAACAATGCAAGACAATGTTTTTGCAACAATGGTATCAACACGCAATTCACAAACACTCTGCACGGACCAACAATATATATCTCATAACCAACAATGCAAATAAAAGTTTGTGCAACAATAGGTATCAACAATGGTTTCAACACGCAATTCACCAATAACAATGA
>JAHWFO010094567.1:81159-97755 GCA_023313115.1 Rhysida immarginata
AAACCATTCCTCAAAATTGTTCTGCGTGCAACTGTATAAACAGACACGAAAAAGGATCCGGAATCATTTTCCACAAGCATAAATCAAAAATACGTAACTAAAATGAAAATACATAACTGAAAGACGATCGAAACGAAATTGAAATTGAAACCATGATCGAAAAATTGTATATAAAATATTATAAAATACTTCAAATACAAAGTAAACGAAAAGATAAACTTATTAGTACTGACTGGAGTGTGAAAGAATTATGAATCAGCTACTCTCATGTTTAGCCATATGTTTTGCATCATCTTCACTCACTTTCGGCCAGACAGTTCTGGGCATGGAGCTTCCCAATTTGCTTCAAGTAACAACAATTTCTTCGGAGTCTATCTTTAATATACGTCATTGGAGGAAACTCTAGTTTTTTGCTGTCCTGCTTCTGCGCAGTTACTCCAGTTTCGGTTTCAATTGAAAGGTCTATAAAAAATTCAGGGTGCGTCTGAAAATATTTCTTAAACTTTTGAACCAATTATCCTTTTGAGCTCATACTTGCACCAGATGTTCGTTAGGTTCAGGCTAAGGTTCACATGTGCCGAGGTTGGCCCAAAGGGGAAAGGGTTAAAATAATATTTTGCTTGATCTGTCTGTCTGACATGAGCCTACGATATGCGCGGACCAACAATGTATGTCATGTCGTACAATGCAGAGTAAAGTTTCTGCAACAATAGGCCATAAAACATTATTTTGGCTATGGTCATGGATGAAGAAATACAGTATGGGAAACTCCACTCTTTAAAGCATGATTTTTTTTTTTTACTGGCGCTCTCTGGTCATTTGCGTGGGCATTACTCTCTGTCTAGCAGACGACTTTACTTTTTCTTATTGGCCTCAACATCTTCTCTAATCAACACCTCCTAGACAGAAGGCCTGATAGCGGAAACGTCATACATTGTTACATCATCATTAGTCGACCAAATTCAGGGCTTATTATTGGTAGAAATAGGATAAACAATGGTCGATTAATGATGATGTAACAGCGGGGCCAAAGATATAACGGGCCCCAGCCACCACCTAGAAAGAAAGCCTCACAACTGAAACGTCACATATTGTTACATCATCATAATTCGACCATTGTTGATCGTATTTCTACGAATAGTAAGCCCTAAATTTGGTCCACTTATGATGTAACAATGTATGACTTTTCATTTGTGAGGCTTTCTTCCTAAGAGGTGTTGCCCCAGCGCGGAAAAGTCACCTGACCATCTTAGTCCAGTTAACAATCCAACCTTCTCTATTTCCAACAAACGAAAATATACTGATTGTTGAAATCCAACGGCCGAGGGCGATGAGGATTTTTTCAGGGGGAAAATACTATTATATTAAAGAAAGAGCGAAACATGTTTACACTCACTCATTCATTCATTCATTACGAAATTTCCAGAACTATGAAGCCTACAAACTTGAAATATAGCAGGTATATTTCTCTAGGCTTCTAGGTGAGGGTGATAGACGGATAAAATCTAAGCAACATTTATCTGTTTCATTTTTTTCACTGGGGCGTTGTTTTTCAGATGAAAAATGTTGAAATCCTACCTGCAGGACACAGTGGTTTGGAATCTGTGGAGACACTTAAAGACATGGGTATACGAGACACCAGCGGGATCCGATGAAGAGCTGGTAGCCGGAATCGCCATAGCTGCGGACCAGATTCGCGAAGAACCAGGAACTTTTGAACTTTTTACGTTAGTCCATGCGGCGACGTTGTGAAACATGCATTCATGCAAGAGGGAATGAATTAGAACACTTATTATTGATAAAAATAGGAAAGAAAATTCCACAGCCTGTGTTCGAACCAAGAACCTTCTGCTCACCATGCAGACGTGCTAACCGATTGCACCTCTGTGGACATGGAAGCATTAATACTATGTACATGTCCTTAGGGCTGGTTGGAATACCCAGTTCATAGGCTGGGAATATCTTTCCTACTGCGTATAATCGTTCCTGCTTCGAACCCAGGCTGTGGAATTTTATTTCCTATTTTCATCAATAATTTCCACACATGAGGTTTGGCAGGAAAAAAAAAATAAAAAAGAAAAAAAGAATCAAAAATCCTCTTAACACTTATTGTAAAACAGTTGCATGTTTCATAAAAAACAAGTCCAATTTTGTACTGTACGCAATGTATTTTTTGTTCTTTTTATTACAGTACATGATTGACCATGACTTTGACGTGGTACAGAATTACGGTTGAGTGGCATATTACGTCTACGCGACGTCCAACATTTTTTATCTCAAAAATAATACCCAGAGAAAAAAATGAAAGACGGAAACGTTGCTTAGATTTAATCCCTCTATCACCTCTCATTGTCACGTGGAGTAACAACGACAAGACGCAGAAAACGAGAATTGATAAATAAATAAGTCTTTTTATGTCGGATTTGAATAAAAGTATAAGAAGAAAATTCATAAATAAGATAAAGTTGCAAAAGTCGTTCAAATCTATAATGACAATGCAGTGGAAACTGTAGCTGGGTAACTTGCCCTTGACTAACAGTCCTACGTAATTAACTTCAATTACGAAGCAAAAATAATTGAGGCTCGCATAGAAGATTCACGCCGCTCCAAATTCGAAGTGGTGGCTCTTGAATGTCGAGAACGTTGAATTAAGATGTCGTAGCCGGGTAGAGAAGACCTGAGAATAATACTCGCATAAATATCGGTGATTTCCCCGGTCGTCGAAATAACACTAAATTAGAAACCAATAACCTCCTTATAGCACCAGGAGGATAAACAGCAAATTTTATTACGTTTTTCACAGAAGCACTTTCAAACGTAACACAATTGCACCTTAATTTTAAGCAATTATTAGAAATAGGCACTCTGGGTCGACTTCACATCAATATTTTTGTATCACCAAAATTACTCGTAAAAAAAATAAATAACACCACAAGAATTACACAACATTCACGTTGCGAGGCCACTCTGGGCTTTTAAATTGCTGGCACCATTATATATGCTAACACAAGAACACCTCATTGCTTATGTAGTAGCCGCAACACACAAATACAGTAGCACTCAAACTAGGATTTCAGAAATAGCCCGGATCACATACACTAACTTTCAAAAGAAGTCGCTGACGCCGTCGCTAGAGCACTGTCGGTACACCATTCTTTAATAAAGAAATCAAAGAACAATAAGTAACAGTTCGGACGCGTAGCATTGAACTCACGTAATATTAAGACAAGCTAATATTACGCCTGGCCAGCTCTCTACTTTGCCAATAAATTCAAAATTATGCGATTATCTGGCTCGGTGTGCTTTCAGCCGTTGACGTCGATCCTTGCAGGTAAGCAAAGTAACCCTTCCGACGCACAATAAAAAGCAGTCCTCGTATGGACAATAGTTCATGCAAGAAAATCAGACGAATACCCTGGAATGATCCCTCCTACACCGCTGTACAGGTAAGTTAACACGGAAAAGGTAAACACTCCAAGAGCTTCGCTATTTTCTACAAGTTCGTCAGCGTCCGGAGAGAATAATGTTTTAAAGTCTTTAATTACAACTGTCCGTACTTGAACGCGGAATATCATCAAGTTTCTTAGGCCCTGTGTCTGGGCATTAATTTCAAAATCTATGCAGGAAAAGGTCCTACCGTTAAATACGTATCCAGCTCTGTCGCTTTCTCCGTCGACTCTTAACAGCCGGCGTGCAATAATCTTCTTTAGATCATATTCAAAATTTGCCCCAATTCCAGCTATAAATATTGTTAGCAAAGATAATAAGCACAATATACTTTATATTCCACTATAAGAAACCCCAAAATTTTCAAAACTGATTAATAAACGCCCACAGTGACTAAAGTCCATTCTCCGGTACGGGGACGTCGTGTCGCTGACGGATGGCTTCTCTTCGCTCGAGAAATTCTCCGCTGCTGGAGATGTGGCCTCCAAATATACGATGAGATTTTCCAAGAATTGTTCGAGCCTACGTTGCAATGATGCTGGCTCCCGTCAAAAATCTCCGTCCTTGGGCTCGCTGCTCGCTTCCGTCACCTCGTATCGTTCACCCCTCTCGCCGACCGCTTTTACGAAGTCGTCGCCGAACGTCTCGCTTCTCCATGAAAATCCCCTCGACCCCGTTCGTGGCACGTACGTTCTATGGGATTTCTTACGGGCTCGCTGAGTTTGTCGAGGCCCATAATTTGAGCAATGCAATTCTCGAAAGCTAGCTGGAGACACATTTTTCTGTCGTCTTCTCCACGTCCATCTTTCTCCAATTCTCTTTTCCCACGTGATTCCTTCGAGATGACATCAGCATTCTTCGACGCGTCCTCTACGTCATCCTCATCCTTTCCTCTTAAGAGCGATCTCTCTCGACGAAATCCACGTGACACTCAAATTTGTATACATAAATATGAAAAACCTATATTTTTCTCCGAGCGACGCCGGGTACTTCAGCTAGTTTTCTATATATATAAAGAAGGATGTTTGTTTGTGGGTTTGTTTGTGGGTTTGTTTGTTTTTTATACAAATCTACAGTATTATTCCGATCTTGATGAACTTTTGCATTCTTGACCTTCAAAGCATGAGGAAGGACACTGTCTACCTCAGGTTTCGGAAAAATAATAGTTATTGATAAAAAAAAATCGATATTCATGGTTATGGCAGTGCATATTAACGAAATAAATCTCATGACCAACAATGCAAAGCAAAGTTTGTGCAACAATAGGTATCAACAATGGTATAAACACGAAATGCACAAACACTCTGCACGGATCAACAATATATATCTCATGAACAACAATGAAAATAAAATTTTGTGCAACAATAGGTATCAACAATGGTGTCAACACGCAATGCACCAACACTATGCGAGGATCAACATTATAAGATAAATCTCATGACCAAACAATGCAAGGCAAAGTTTGTGCAATATAGAATTCAATGCATAGAATTCCTGTTATTCAGGCTTAGAAAAGAGAATTCTTAGTATTTAACAATTTTTTGAAAATCTTTAAAAATGATCAGTAACTGGAGATAATGAGTTAGCAGACTATTGAGACAGAGTGAAAGACGATAGAGGAAGAACTCCTTTAGTTCCGTGCTGTATTGAGCAAATTGTAAGCAAGTAAATAGAAGAATCGGCGACCGCTAGACTACACAAAGTGATTAATGGCCAATGTTTGCTTCAAGACATCGAAAGGAGAAAGGAATTTGCAACAACATCAAGTGTACATCTAAAGTAAGATTACATGAGTAAGAAATTATTTGGACCAGCAGTGGCATCCTTGTAGAGGCTCATGCATTGTCAGCCTTTAAAAAACTTTTTTTCAAATTTTTCATTAAGTATTTTTACTGTATTAATTCTATGCGTTTTCATGTGTTTATTTTTTAGATATTTCAAAATTTATTCCAAAAAAAGTCCGACCACATAGGGGTTATCACCTAGCTTATTTGATAGCACGGCACATCCAAACATTTCCTAAAAATACATTTTGACTATATTCTGTGAGAAAGTGTGTATGTTGGAAACAGATGCTGATAAGGCGATGAATATACGTTCGTTTCCAAGAATTATTAATCATGAGCATAAAGTGAAGATGAGGTGACAGAATAATAATAAGGCAGTATCTATTGATTATGAATAGCTATCACGTGTGTCTTTCTTGAGCTCCATATCTAACGTTCAGACGACTGGCAAAAATTTACGTGTCTGGAAAGGTAAGATAAAGAACGAGTATTGGCCAGAGAAACGTTGCAACTAAAAGAGAAAAAGCTATTCGGGCGTTTGAAACCTTTGAACAAAGGGAGTTTCGAATAGAGCAACAGAGTATGAGAATTCTACGTCAAGAGCAAGAAAAACTTGAGTCTAAAGTATCTGGTGAGGCTCCGCAGTGGTGAGGAAAGTCAAGAACATGTTTGGATTAAGTCCTGGTATATCACCTAGACTTCCTGTTTTTCGTATTTTATTAGAATGGGTAGTCCCTTTGCTATGTGTTGTATTTATTAGGTTATTATTTAAACACTTGGGAGTACAAATTGAATTTTTATGGGGGGCGTTCTTTCTGTTTGCCTACAAGTGTAATTATCCCGGGCAACGCCGGGTGACTCTGCTAGTCTATCTATATATATAAAGAAGGATGTTTGTGGGTGGGTCTGTCTGTCTGTACGTTTTTTATACAAATCTACAGTTTTATTCCGATCTTGATGAAATTTCGCATACATGACCTTCAAAGCATGAGGAAGGTCACTGTCTACCTCAGATTTCGGAAAAATAATAAATATCGATTAAAAATCGCCAGGTCCTCTGCTAGTCTTCTTGTTTTCTTCTTCTTCTATATGTATAAAGAAGGATGTTTGTTTGTTTCTTATGTAAATCTACAGTTTTATTCCGATCTTGATGAAATTTTGCATACTTGACCTTCAAAGCAGTCAACTTCAGATTCCAAAAAATAATTATTGATAAAAAATCGATATTCATGGTTATGGCAGGGCATATTAATGAGAAATATCTCATGACCAAAAATGCAAGGCAAAGTTTGTGCAACAATAGGTATCAACAATGGTATCAACACGCAATGCACCAACACAAGGCAGGGATCAACAAACAATATCTCATGACTAACAATGAAAGGAAACGTTTGTGCAAGTGTAATTATCCCGGGCAACGCCGGGTACCTCTTCTAGTTCTATATATATAAAAAAGGATGTTTGTTTGTGGGTTTGTTTGTTTCTGATACAAATCTACAGTTTTATTCTGATCTTCATGAAATTTTGTATACTTGGCCTTCAAAGCATGAGGAAGGTCACTGTCTATCTCAAATTTTGAAAAATAATAATTATTGAGAAAAGAAATCGATATTCATCATGATTGCAGGGCCCGTTAATGAGAAATATCTCAAGACCGACAATGCAAGGCAAAGTTTGTGCAACAATAGGCATCAACAATAGTATCAACACGCAATTCACAAACATTCTATATGGACCAACAATATATATCTCATGACCAACAATGCAAGGAAAAGTTTGTGCAACAATAGGCCCGTCGTGTTCGCAATCATAAAGCAATCCTTTCCAAAAATTATAACAATGATCATAAAATAATGATGCAATGACAAAACATTAGTTTCCAAGAATTATAATGTGACATCGTAGTAGACCTCACATATCTCTCATTCCATATTTGTATATTTTCTATCAGCCCTTCTGGCTAATTTCATGAGTTAACAGCAATTATTTTTTTTATTTCATTGTGTTACGCGAAGTTTTTGAAGTTCATTGTTCAAATGCTTTATTATTGTTATGAATTGTAGAGTGTTTCTCCCCTATATTTGGTTGCTATGTTTTTTCTTATTAATTGTTATGCGATGATGTTTTTGTTTTTCCCTCACTTAGTAACAGGCTATGGTATAGACAATTGAGAGATACTGATTTGGAGCCTATAGCGAACGGTTAGGCATGGAACCTCCTCCGCCATGTTGGTTGATCCAGGAAAGGCAGGGTATCTCATGGAGTGGGGTATAGAATTTCTTGTGATCTAATTCCACCTTGTGTGAATTCAAGCAGAAACGCAGCGTGAAGTTTGTTTGATCGAATTATATTTGGGACAGTGTGGTATGCGGTAAAATTTTAAGGTAGGAATTCATGAAAGCTGTTCGAACGTGCACAGTCAGGCGCCTTATAAGCATTTTTCTGTGGCTTTGTTAGAGATTAATTGCGTATTGGACTATACATGCTGGTCAGCTTATTGCATTAATTCACGTGCGTTAAAGTTGTGTATTACCAAAAACTAACTGTTTTTTTCTTTCCTATTTATGAGAGTCCATTTTCAGGAACTCTGCCTCTGCACCCTACGTTTTGGAACTGTCGAACGAAGCCTTTAGTAATTCAAACTGTTTGTTAGCTTTAAGTGGGGAAGAAACTCCGCCTGTTACAATTCCATTAAATAAAGATAGTCTGAATTTGTAAGCTGTGTGGGCTGTTGTTAAACATTTACATAGTTATTAGGTGGCGTAGACGAACCTTGGATCATTCCTGGCGTCTCGGCACTGGGCAATTAAACCCACCCAGACGGATGCGTAACATTGGAGGCACCGCTGGGATTTATCCCTAAAAGAAATTGCATAAGTCAATATGCCACTTTTTACGCAATCTAGAGAACAGGCGCAATCTTCGTCTGAGGGAGCAGCTGCACCAATGGTGGCAGGGTTCTCAGGCGCGATTCCTGTATTTACTGGAGAGGATTGGAGTATAAATGTATCGGGTTTCCTCTCAATAATTGACAGCATTGGCCAGTTTGCCGGATGGAGTGACGATATAAGGCTCAACATTTTAAAAGCCAAACTTAAAGGCACTGCAGCAGAACGTGCCGCGGAATTATAACTCTATGATATAAGTGAGTACCCCGTCTTGAAGAGTAAGCTTACTAAAATATTTGAAAAGACTAAAGCCGATCGTGACTTTCTCAAAGAACTACATGATGTTGAGCAACAGCGCAAGGAAACGGTAAACAATTGTGCAAAACGCCTAGAGTTGGCCGTTGATAGATTCGTTAAATCAGACAAATCGTTTGAAGAAAAACGAGAAGCTTTCCTTCTGAAACGTTTTCATAATAGTTTGCTAATGACACATAAGAAAGTGTTGATGGTGGTTGACCCGAAGAATTATAGGGATGCCCTTAAGCTTGCTGTACAATCAGAGGAAACGGAGAAGAAGCCTTCTGCTGAGTCCTATTCGGTACAAGATCTTAGGGAAATGTTTGAAAAAAACGTAGCACCGAAAACTGAGGTTATGGTTAAGGCAAATAACCGTACAAGTTCAAACGAAAAGACGGGTGCGGACAGTCAAGGGGGTTTTCAGAGCCAAATAGATGAGCTTCGTAAATCAATGAAAGAGATGGCTGATATGATGATAAAACTTAGTATGACAAAACCACTAGAGGGATCACAAATCAGAAAAATCAGGTGTTTCCTCTGTAATGAAGAAGGATACATGGCCAAAGGGTGTCCAAGGGGAGTTCAGTTAGAAAACGCCACGGTTAGAGCATCAACCAGCTCCTCGAATGTAGTGGATGTGGGATGCGATGAAGATAACTTATACCGTCTGACAGTGCAGATCCAGGGAAGATCCCTTCGGATGCTTATTGACACTGGATCGCAGGTCTCGTTCATCGATGAGGAGGCTTGCCGTGAACTACCGTGTGCGAAATTATCCCGCGGATATTCAAGTAAAAACTGTAAATGGTAATATTATGAAAGCAGATAAGGGTGTTAGCTTGGGGTTTGTATATAAGGTAGATACTTAAAGGATCGGGCATTTCTTTTAGGTAGCCTTGCAGACTGGCCATATGAGGGGATCCTTGGAGTCGATATCCTCCGTAATATGAACTTCCATTGCTCTGCTTTAAATAGGCTACCAGCTACTTTAGGGAATGACCAAAATGAAAGTGGTCTACAATCACGGTCTACAAACATGGATGAAGATTTAACTCAGGATGCCGTTTTGGATGATGCTCATGTTCTTCTGAGAAGAGGGAAAATAGTGATGGTTAGTCCTAATAGGAACCAGTTTAGGAAGCTATATGGACCTTTTCGTAACGTGAGCTGTGTGTCTGGACAGTATGTTGAGATAAAAGGCGTTCGAGATGGACATGTGCAATGGGTGTGCAAGAACAGAATTTTTGGCATGCCAGTGAGACGTTGATGGATTTGTAGTACCAACCAAGTCTGTATCTGTGGACATTTTAAGCATCGTGGAAGCACTACTGAAGTTTCTCATAGTCAGCATCTGGAGGATGTTCTTCAGAAGGTAAGGCCGTACATCGTGGGCGAGAAAGTATGGTTACTCAGAAAAGGAGGGCCAAAGTGCAAATTGTCACTCAAGTACTTCGGGCCATTTAGAATTGCCCGCAAATTGTCCGAAATGTCATACAAGCTGCGGAGAGTTAAATATAATGATGAACATACCGTTCATTGTGATAGGCTAAAACGTTATTTTAAACTTGGCAATGATCGGCATGTGAACGACAGTGCAGCTAAAAGAAAAAATGTGCCAGACACCTCCGATTAAAGTGACGGAAGAGTCATATAGTGATCAAGAAGGCATTGATGATGATGTTATATTCTTCGTTCCCAAAGTTTTAGGAAATCGCGTTGAATCAGGTCAAACAAGCCCTCCTCCAGTGCCTAGATATGATTTACGAAGACGACATAGGCCAGACTACTTAAGCTTGTATAAGGGTACTATGCACAAATGATAGTTTTGTTGGTCGCCCTCATTATGTGTTAGGGTGAAGGGGGTGCAAAGTGAGTGAACTGTTTTTTTTTATTATCATGAAAGATGTGTTGTTCTGATCCTGTGTTTCGAGTATGAGGAAGTCTTGTCAGAAGCCCTTCAAAGTTAATTTTATGAAAGTTCTTCGTATCTTAGATTCAGTTTGATTTCTTCAAAGTTGAATTTATCATAATTTCATGGAATATTAAAGAAATTGTAAATTGCTAATCATAATATATAATTGTATATTGGGAAAATATTGCATGATTGGTACAGATGTCCGGATAGATGGCTTAATTTTATTGAAGATATTTCTCTTAATATTTTGTGGACCGAAGAACAATTTCTTGGCACTGGGCTTTTTTATACTCCTATTATTAAAAAAGGGTGCATATTTTACGTCTGTGAATATAGTTCGACCAAGATGATATTTGCGGGTCCCCTGAAGAATGATTATTATTCCTTGTGGATGAAAATTTATATAAAACTAGCTGAAGTACCCAGCGTCGCTCGGAGAAAAATATAGTTTTTTCATATTAATGTAAACATGGTAGTGTACAAACATGAGAGGTGATAGAGGGATCAAATCTAAGCAACATTTCCATCTTTCATTTTTTTCTCTGGGTATTGTTTTTTTGAGATAAAAAATGTTGGACGTCGCGTAGACATAATATGCCACGCAACCCGTAATTCTGTACTACTTCAAAATCATGGTCAATCATGTAATAAAAAGAACAAAAAACGCATTGCGTACAGTACAAAAATGTGACATGTTTTTCATGAAATATGCAAATGTTTTACAGTAAGTGTTCTAGATTAATAAATGTACAGGCTTAAGAGGATTTTTTTTCTTTTTTTCTTTTTTATTTTTTTTTTCATGCCAAACCTCAGATGTTGAAATTATTGATAAAAATAGGAAAGAAAATTCCACAGCCTGGGTTCGAACCAGGAACAATTATACGCAGTAGGAAAGATATTCCCAGCCTATGAACTAGTTACTGCTCCAACCAGCACTAATAGCGTTAATGCTTCCATGTCCACAGAGGTGCAATTGGTTGGCACGTCTGCACGGTGAGCAGAAGGTTCCTGGTTCGAACACAGGCTGTGGAATTTTCTTTTCTATTTTCATCAATAATAAGTGTTCTAATTCATTCCCTCTGGCATGAATGCTTGTTTCACAACGTCGCCGCATGGACTGACGTAAAAAGTGCAAAAGTTCCTTGTTCTTCGCGAATCTGATCCGCAGCTATGGCGATTCCGGTTACCAGCTCTTCATCGGATCTGACTGGTGTCTCGTATACCCATGTCTTTAAGTGTTTCCACAGATTCCAAAACACTGTGTCCTGCAGGTAGGATTTCAACATTTTTTATCTGAAAAACAACGCCCCAGAGAAAAAAATGAAACAGATAAATGTTGCTTAAATTTTATCCCTCTATCACCCTCACCTAGAAGCCTTAGAGAAATATACCTGCCAAATTTCGAGTTTGTAGGCTTCATAGCTCTGCAGATATCGTAATGAATGAATGAATGAGTGAGTGTAAACATTTATCGCTCTTTCTTTAATATAATAGTATTTTCCCTCTGAAAAAATCCTCATCGCCCTCGGCCGGGATCGAAGCTACATCTACGGGCATCAGAGCAACAACACCTAGAAAGAACGCCTGATAACGGAAATGTCATACACGGTTACACGGGGCCAACGATATAATGGACCCCAGCGCGAAAAAATCACCTGAGCATGCTAGTCAGAGTAATAATGTAATCTTATTTGTTTCCATCTTGGAATTTAACAATCAGTATTTTTTCGTTTGTTGGAAATAATAAAGGTTGGAATGTTAATCGGACTAAGATGGTCAGGTGACCTTTCCGCGCTGGGGCAACACCTCCTAGAAAGAAAGCCTCACAACTGAAAAGTCATACATTGTTACATCATCATAAGTCGACCAAATTTAGGGCTTACTATTGGTAGAAATACGATCAACAATGGTTGAATTATGATGATGTAACAATGTGTGACGTTTCAGTTGTGAGGCTTCCTTTCTAGAAGGTGGTGGCTGGGGCCCGTTATATCTTTGGCCTCGCTGTTACATCATCATTTGTCGACCATTGTTTATCCTATTTCTACCAATAATAAGCCCTGAATTTGGTCGACTAATGATGATGTAACAATGTATGACGTTTCCGTTATCAGGCCTTCTGTCTAGGAGGTGTTGATAAGAGGAGATCTCGCAACTATTGAGCCATTGAGGCCAATAAGGAAAAGTAAAGTCGTCTGCTAGACAGAGAGTAATGCCCACGCAAATGACCAGAGTGCGCCAGTGAAAAAAAATCACACTTTAAAACAGTGCAGTTTCCCATCCTGTATTTCTTCATCCATGACCATAGCCAAAATAATTTTTTATTACCTATTGTTGCAGAAAATTTACTCTGCATTGTAGGACATGACATACATTGTTGGTCCGCGCATATCGTAGGCCCATGTCAGACAGACAGATCAAGTAAAATATTATTTTAACCCTTGCCCCTTTGGGCCAACCTGACACCCGGCACATGTAAACCTTAGCCTGAACCTAACGAATATCTGGTGCAAGTATCAGCTCAAAAGGATAACTGGTTCAAAAGTTTAAGAAATATTTTCAGACGCACCCTGAATGTTTTATAGACCTTTCAATTGAAACCGAAACTGGAGTAACTGCTTAGAAGCAGGAGAGCAAAAAACTTGAGTTTCCTCCAATGACGTATATTAAAGATCGACTCCGAAGCAATTGTTGTTACTTAAAGCAAATTGGGAAGCTCCATTCCCAGAACTGTCATAGATGAAAGTGAGTGAAGATGATGCAAAACACATGGCTAAACATGAGAATAGCTGATTCATAATTCTTTCACACACCAATCAGGACTAATAAGTTTATCTTTTCGTTTACTTTGTATTTGAAGTATTTTATTATATTTTATAAACAATTTTTCGATTATGGTTTCAATTTCAATTTCGTTTCGATCGTCTTTCAGTTATGTATTTTCATTTTAGTTACGTATTTTTGATTTATGCTTGTGGAAAATGATTCCGGATCCTTTTTCGTGTCTGTTGTACAGTTGCACGCAGAACAATTTTGAGGAATGGTTTTGAATTAATTATTCCTCGGGCCCAAAATCTTCAAAAACAAAGCAGCCAGATAGCTAATTACTCCACAGCTCACTCCTGCCCAGAACTGTAATGGCTCAATTTGCTTGATTTTTTGCCGCTGTTAACAATAGGATTCGGAGTCTATCTTTAATATATGTCAGTGGTTTCATCCGCAGGAAAACGTGCTGTCCTGCTTCTGCGCAGTTAGACCAGTTTCGGTTTTTGGCTCCATCTGTTGAGTAAATAAACAAACCTAAACCAAGATATATGTTTTTTACTCCTTCCCCCCCCCCTACTTTAGGGACATGTAAGCCTTAATCTGGACCTAAGAAATATATGTTGCAAATATGAGCCCAATCGGATAAACAGTTCAAAAGTTTTTAGAACATTTACAGACACACCCAAGCTAAAATTTTTATATATAAAGATTTGGATCTACGCTAAGTGACATTACTTTATGGAATATGTTTATGGAATTTAGTAAGGTGTTCTGTTAACACCAGTGGGCATTTATTAATATTGTTTTTTTCCACAGTAACTTTTATTGAAAGTAACTTTACAAGTGACTCTTAAGTTTGAACCTAATTTGAAATTGATCTTGATGTGTTTTTCTTTTTTTTTTTTTTTTTTTTTTACTTAATCAAATGTGTTTGGTGTTGGTTTTATATCTTTTGGTGGAAGGTATATGTGACGTCGTAGTAGACCTCACATATTTCTTATTCCATATTAGTATATTTTCTATCAGCCCTTCTGGCTAATTTCATGAGTTAACAGCAATTATTTTTTTTATTTCATTGTATTACGCGAAGTTTTTGAAGTTCATTGTTCAAATGCTTTATTAATGTTATGAATTGTAGAGTGTTTCTCCCCGATATTTGGTTGCTATGTTTTTTCTTTTTAATTGTTATGCGATAATGTTTTTGTTTTTTCCCCCACTTAGTAACAGGCTATATAATAGACAAGTGAGACACACTGATTTGGAGCCCATAGCGAACGGTTAGGCTTGGACCCTCCTTTGCCATGTTGGTTGATCAAGGAATGGCAGGGTATCTCATGGAGTGGGGTATAGAATTTCTTGTGAGCTAATTCCACCTTGTCTGAATTAAAGCAGAAACGCAGCGTGAAGTTTGTTTGATCGAATTATATTTGGGGCAGTGTGGTATGCGGTAAAATTTTAAGGTAGCAATTCAGGAGAGCAGTTCGAAAGTGCACAGTCAGGCGCCTTGTAAGCATTTTTCTGTGGCTTTGTTAGAGATTAATTGCGTATTGGACTGTACATGCTGGTCAGCTTAATGCATTAATTCACATGCGTTAAAGTTTTGTATTACTAAAACTAATTGTTTTTTTTCTTTCCTATTTATGAGCGTCCGTTTTCAGGAACTTTGCCTCTGCACCCTATGTTTCGGAACTGTCGAACGAAGCCTTTAGTAATTCAAACTGTATGTAAGCTTTAAGTGGGGAAGAAACTCCGCCTGTTACAATTCCGTTAAATAAAGATATTCTGAATTTGTAAGCTGTGTGCGGCTGTTGTTAAACATATACATAGTTATTAGGTGGGGTAGACGAACCTTGGATCATCACTGGCAATTAAACCACCCAGACGGACGAGTAAAAATAATAATGAACATAAAATGATGATGCAATGACAGAACATTCGTTTGTGCAATATAGATAAATTTCAATTTGTAAAAATGCATAGAATTCCTGTTATTCAGGCTTTTCTAAGAAAAGAGATTTCTTTAAAATTAGTACTTCTTCTTGAAAATCTCTAAAAATGATCAGAAACTGGAGATAATGGAGAGTTAACAGACTATTGAGTATGAGTGGAAAGGCGAGAGAGGAAACTCCGTGCTGTATTGAGCAAATGGTAAATAGAAGAATTGGCGACCGATAGACTACAAAAAGTGATGAAAGGCCAAGTTTTGCTTCAAGACACCGAGAGAAGAAAGCGAATTGCAACAACATCAAGTGTACATGTAAAGTAAGATTACGTGAGTAAGAAATTATTTAGACTAGCAGTGGCATCCTTGGAGCGTTGAAATTTTCATTAAGAACTTTTACTGTAATAATTCTAAGCGTTTTCATGTGTTTATTCTTAAGAAACTCTGCACATAAAACAGAAAAGCTATTCAGGCATTTGAAATATCTGAACAACGGGAGTTTCGAATAGAGCAAGAGAGTATAAGAACTTCTACGTCAAGGGCAAGAAAAAATTGAGTCTAAAGTATTTGGTGATGCTCCGCAGTGGTGCGGCAAGTCAAGAAGAGTTTAGATAAAGTCCCAGTATATCACGCAGACTTCCTGTTTTTCGAATTTTTCGTAGAATGGATAGTCCTTTAGAATGGATGTTGTATTGATTGAGATATTATTTACCCAATAGGGAGTTATAATTTAATTTACTGAGAGTGTTCTCTTTACCTGCAAGTGTAATTATCCCGGGCAACACCAGGTTCTCTGCTATTAATCTATATCTATCATTCTATATATATATATATATATATAAACGGATGTTTGTTTGTGGGTTTGTTTGTTTGTTTGTTTGTTTGTTAGTTTCTTATGCAAATATACAGTTTTATTCCGATCTTGAATAAATTTTGCATACTTAACCTTCAAAGCATGAGTAAGGTGACTGTCTACCTCAGATTTCGGAAAAATAATAATTATCGAAAAAAAATCGATATTCATGGTTATGACAGGGCATATTAATGAGAAATATCTCATGACCAAAGATGCAAGGCAAAGTTTGTGCAACTATAGGTATCAACAATGGTATCAACACACAATTCTCAAACACTCAGCACGGACCAACAATATATATCTCATGACCAACAATGCAAGGAAAGGTTTGTGCAAAAATAGATATCAACAATGGTAAAGATTTTTCTATCGAAAAATGAAAGGAAAAATTCTGCGACCTGGGATCGAACCAAAAACCTCGGCTGTCATGGCCGACGCCTCTACCAGTTGGGCTATCGCAGACACCCGTCCAGCCATGCTGACTCAAGGTGTCTTAAAGACAACCAAGTTGTCATGGTTGAAAGCCTAATGGGAGGCAGGCACCTGGCTCCCAGATCGAGAATCTCTCCTATCCAACAATCAGAAAGTTTGTGGAACTCACAGATAAATGAAATAATAAATGATATTATAACTGGTGCCTGCCTCCCATTGGGCTTTCAACCATGACAACTTGGTTGTCTTTAAGACACCTTGAGTCA
>JAHWFO010094567.1:98155-116590 GCA_023313115.1 Rhysida immarginata
CCTAATGCTTGGTAGGCTTATCTCCAGTTATAATATCATTTATTATTTCAATTTTCATCAACAATGGTGTCAACACGCAATGCACCAACTCAAGGCAGGGATCACCAATATATATCTCATGACCTACAATGAAAGTCAAAGTTTGTAACAATGCATAGAATTCCTGTTATTCAGGCTTTTCCTAAAAAACAGACTTCTTAGTATTTAACAATTTCTTGAATATCTTTAAAGATGATCAGAAACTAGAATATAATGGAGAGTTAGCAGACTACTGAGAAAGAGTGGAAAGATGACAGAGGAAGCACTCCTTTAGCTCCGTTGTGTATTGAGCAAATGGTAAGCATGTCAATAGAAGAATCGGCGATCGTTAGACTACACAAAGGGATGAATGGCCAAGTTTTGATTTAAGACATCGAGAGAAGAAAGGGTAATCTACGAAAATCAAGTGTACATCTAAAATAAGATTATGTAAGTAAGAAATTATTTAAACTAGCATTAGGATCCTTGGAGAGATCCATCCATTGTGAGTATTTAAAAAAACATTTTTCGAATTTTCATTAAGAATTTTTACTGTATTAATTCCAAGCGTTCATTATTCAGATATTTCAAAATTTAAATAGAGCAAGAAGGTATAAGAGCTTCTACGTCCAGGGCAAGAGTCTAAAGTATCTGGTGATGCTCCGCTGTGGTGAGGGAAGTCAAGAAGAGTTTAGATAAAGTCCCGGTATATTACCTAGAATTCCTGGTTTTCGTTTTTTTTGTAGAATGGATAGCCTCTTTTGCTGTGTTTACCTACAAGTGTAATTCTCCCGGGCAACGCCGGGTACCACTACTAGTCTTCTATATACTCGTATATTAAGAAGGATATTTGTGGGTTTGTTTGTGTGTATTGAAGACAAATCTACAGTTTTGTTCCGATCTTGATGAAATTTTGCATACTTGACCCTCAAGGCATGAGAAAGGTCACTGTGTACCTCAGGATTCGAAAAAATAAAAATTTTTGATAAAAAAAATCGATATTAATGGTTATGGCAAGGCATATTAATGATAAATTTCTCATGACCAACAATGCTAGGCAAAGATTGTGCAACAATAGGTATCAACAATGGTATCAACACGCAATGCACCAACACAAGGCAGGGTTCAACAATATATATCTCATGACCAACAATGAAAGGCAAAGTTTGTGCAATATAGTACAAAGTCCGCTAGTAAATAGAAGAATTGGCGATCGCCTGAGTACAATAGAAATGAATGGCCAAGTATTGATTTTGTGACATTCCATGTCAGTTGGTCCGTTGCGCCCGGCAGGGGGCATTAATTTATGTGTGTATTATTCTTTTTTTGGGTGGTTTTGTTGTGCGTGGCTGTTGTTGGTAGGTTATGTGTGGTTTATCTACGTAGTGGAGGTTTGTGTGTTGTCCTGTGGTGTTGGTGTATCGTTTTGGAGGGTGGTTGTTGAGCTTTAAGCGTTGAGAGTGTAAATAGTTGTGTAAAAGGGCGCGTGTACGTCTGTGTTTGTGAGGGGGTACGCTTGTTGATCGGTATTTTGATTGTGTTGGTGGAGCATGGTTGGAGACGACTTTTGTTCTGGTTATGTTCTTAGGTATGTATAAGAGGGGTAATATTCCGTTCCGGTCAATATTTTTGAGTGTCAGTGAAGTGAGGTGTTTTTTTTAGTTGGCTGTGGATGGCGCTGTTTTGGAGTGCGAGTGCGCGTTTTTATTGTTCTGCGGTTTTTCTTACTTGATTTTGTTGTTTTTGGTGCAGTGTGTAGTGTTACTTTTCGTTAGAATAAAAGTCATTAGTTTGCTTTTATGAAATTGTTTACTTTTGAATTCTAGTTTAATATCTTGTTGCGTGTCCATTGACGCTTTGAGAAAGCGTTAGAGTGCATGCTTTGTTACGGCTATCATAGTTTTCTTTTTCTTAGAAAGCAAGCGATGACAGCATTATAGTTTATTGTTATGACGTGGTTCTGAGTTTTTGGAATAGTTCTTGTGTAAGTTTTTTTTTTACCAAAAATCTGTTGACGAGAAACGACGTGTGGTGGGATGGTTCCACCGATGTTCTTCTGATGTGTTCGAATGGGGGCAGCAATTGCGCTGCAGTTTTAAAAGTAAATGTTGTGCGTCCCACAGAACTATAAATTAGTTTTTTTGTATCTGTCGACGCAGTTTGGATATTTGTTCTATCCACTTTATGATTTGATCCTTCCACGTCGTTCCGGCTAGCGACCGAGATCTGTGAACTCGATAGTTCCGACGGCCGAGTTCAATGACCATGATGTAGTAAGGTATAGTGTTGGTCAAGAACGCCCATGCTCAGCCCCTAAGAGATGACGGCTTGATGGGTGAGTGACGTTTCTTTGTTTTGTGTCTAAGTTTCAGCCAGGGGAAAGCCGCCTCAACCTTATGATATATTTGCCAAAAGATGTTCAAGTAAATGTACATTAATGAGAACGCCTGGTCCGCAAGTTTAGTTGTGCTATGTTTTCTTTAGAAAACTATGTGCCTGGCCAGAGCTGTACAGTTATACTGAATTCTGTGTTCTGATGATCTGTCTGTTTTCACTGTATAGATTTTATTAACTGCAATTTTATATCAGTAGTTAAAATAGCATGCATGTTAGAGTGTAAGTTTCTTGATTAATGGCTAAGGTTTTGGGTGCAATTTGTTGAGGTGTGCGGTGAATAAGTTGGTGGGGTAGTTTGCTATTCACGTGGGTAGCCGAGCTGTGCACCTGGGGACGTAGTGGTCGCAACATTATTGCATTGTATGTCCTGGGAGACGTACATGCCACAGGCAGTCGCAGGGCCTTAGGCTGGGCGCTCCTAACCTGGAACTGGGTCCGCAGGGGTTCCTGTGATCCTCCTCTGACGTTTGAAAAGGATCACGTGACGCTTGTCCTGCATAGTGAACTAGGAATATTTAACGACCCAGGTTTATTGTGGGGGCGTCCGAGTCACTGGTCGCTGTATCAGTCCCTCAGGGACATTTGAGCACATGTATAGGCCGTAGCCCATGAATTAATGAGTTCAGAGCAGGAGGTTTCCCAGCCCCATTTTGGAATATATGGACCGCACATCTCAAAAGTTCTAGGGGACTATGTGCACACCGGCGGTAGCCGCCTGGTGCTTTATACGTCTTGGATAGTGGTCTGAGGGGCCCCGTTTATACTTGACAGCTGACCATTGATCTTAACCTAATTATCGGTATAAGGTCATGTTTGTAGATTTTTACCTTTTTGCTGCCACTGCACGAAGTAATGTGTATTTATGTAGATTTTTAACTTTTTGCTGCCGCTGCACTGAAGTAATGTGTATTTATGTAGAGTATTGTTTGGAGAATATTAAAACGTTTTTGCTTTTTATGTTGGTCTGGAGTTGATTTGTTTGCTAGAAGATTAAGTTTGTATTTTCAGAAAACAGCATTCGTGCCCTTAGCGATTTCCGACCCACTGATGGACCCTGCTTCAGTAGAACTCAAGTAACCCATTAATTTTAGTAGTGTTGGCTAGTACCCAAGGAGGCGTTTGTCACAATTCAAGACATCGTGAGAAGAAAGAGGATTGCAGCGACATCAAGTGTACATTTAAAGTAAGATTACGTGACTAAGAATTTACTTAGACTAGCAGTGGCATCCTTGGAGAGGTCCATCCATTGTGAGCTTTTAAAAAAAAAATTTCAAATTTTGCGAAGAATTTTTACTGTATTAATTTTAAGCGTTTTCAAGTGTTTATTTTTCAGATATTTCAATATTTATTCCAAAAAAGATTCCGAGCCACACAGGCATTTTCACCTAGTTTATTTGGTAACACAGCAGATCCAAACATTTCATAAAATTATATTTTGACTATATTCTGTGGGAAAGTAAAATGCTGATAATGCGATGACTGAACGCTCTTTTCCATGAAATTTAATAATGAGCATAAAGTGATGATGAAATGACAGAACATTAATAAGGCAGCGTCTATTGATTAGGCTCTCAAGAAAAAGTTGAGTCTAAATTATCTGGTGATACTCCGCAGTGATGAGGCAAATCAAGAAGTGTTTAGATGCTCCGATATATCATCTGAACTTCCTATTTTTCCTATTTTTCGTATAATGGATAGTCCCTCAGTGTTGCATTGATTGAGTTATTATTTAACCAATTGGGAGTTATTATTTAATTTTTTGAGATCTATCTCTTTACATACAAGTGCAATTAACCCAGGCAATGCCGGCTACCTCTTCTAGTCTTCTATATATATAAAGAAAGATGCTTGTGGGTTTGTGGGTTTGTTTGTGTATTTAATACAAATCTACAATCTTATTCTGATCTTGATGAAATTTTGCATACTTGACCTTCAAACTATGAGGAAGGTCACTGTCTACATCAGATTTCGGAAAATAATAATTATCGATAAAAAATCTATATTTATGGATATGACAGGGCATATTAATGAGAAATATTTCATGACCAACAATGCAAGTCAAAGTTTTTGCAACAATAAGTAACAACAATGGTATCAACACGCAATTCACAAACACTCTGCACAGACCAACAATATATATCTCATAACCAACAATGGAAGCAAAATTTGTGCAACAACTGGTACCAACAATGGTGTCAACACGCAATTCACCAATAACAATGAGCACAAAATTATTCAAAGAATTATAACAATGAACATAAACTGATGATGCAATGACAGAACATTCGTTTCCAAGAATTATTAATAATGAACAGGAAATGGATATAATAGACGATATAGATAGGGCAGTCTCTCTCGTTGAGGCAAAGGAGGTACACGTGTCTTCCTTCAGCTCCCTAACAAGCGTTCAAACGATTGGAAAAAGTGATTGTGTTTCTTTGTGTGTGTGTATTTACCTACAAGCGTAATTATCCCGGGCAACGCCGGGTCCTCTGCTAGTTCTATATATATAAAGTAGGATGTTTGTTTGTGGGTTTGTTTGTTTGTTTCTTATGCAAATCTACAGTTTTATTCCGATCTTAATGAAATTATGCATACTTAACCTTCAAATCATGAGGAAGATACGTGTACCTCAGATTTCGGAAAAATAATAATTATCGATAAAAAATCTATATTCATGGATATGACAGGGCATATTAATGAGAAATATTTCATGACCAACAATGCAAGGCAAAGTTTGTGCAACAATAGGTATCAACAATGGTATCAACACGCAATTCTCACAGACCAACAATACATATCTCGTGACCTACAATGAAAGGCAAAGTTTGTGAAATGATCAGGCTTTTCTTAGACAAGAGAGTTCTTAGTACTTAACAATTTATTGAAAATATTTAAAAATGATTAGTAAATGGAGTAAATGGAGAGTTAGCAGACTATTGAGAAAGAGTGGAAAGACGACAGAGGAAGCACTCCTTCAGCTGCGTGGTGTATTGAACAACTGGTAAGCCTGTCAATAGAAGAATCGGCAATTGCTAGACTACACAAAGAGTTGAATAGCCATTGATTCAAAACATCGAGAGAAGAAAGGGAATTGCAACTACATCAGGTGTACATCGAAAGTAAGATTACATGAGTAAGTAATTATTCAGACTAGCAGTTGCATCCTTGGAGAGGTTCATCCATTGTGAGCCTTTACCTCCTATGACCTCCCTATAAAAGGTGCAGACGATTGTTAAAGAATTAAGTGTCTGGAAAGGAAAGAGAAAAAACGAATATTAGTTGGAGAAACTCAGCAGCAAAATCAGAAAAAATCTCTACGGGCGTTTGAAACATCCGATCAACGGGAGTTTCGAAAAGAGCAAGAGGGTATAAGAGCTTCTACGTCAAGGGCAAGAAAAACTTGAGTCTAAAGTATCTAGTGATGCTCTGCAGTGGTGAGGCATGTCAAGAAGAGTTTCGATAAATTTTCGGTATATCACGTAGACTTCCTGGTATTTTTAGTAGAATGGATAATCCCTTTACTCTGTGGTGTATTGATTGAGTTTTTCTTAACCAATTGGGAGTTATAATTTAATTTTTTGAGATTGTTCTCTTTACCTACAAGTGTATTTATCCCGGCAACGCCGGGTACCTCTGCTAGTCTATCCATCTTTCTTCTAAATCTAAATATATATAAAGTAGGATGTTTGTTTGTTTGTTTGTTTGTGGATTTGTTTGTTTCTTATGGAAATCTACAAGTTTATTCCGATCTTGATGAATTTTGCATACTTGACTTTCAAAGCATGAGGAAGGTCACTGTCTACTTCAGATTTCGAAAAAATAATAATTATTGATAAAAAATCTCATGACCAACAATGCAGAGCAAGGTTTGTGCAACAATACTTATCAACAATGGTATCAACACGCAATTCGAAAACACACTGCACGGACCAACAATAGGTATCTCTTGACCAACAATGGAAGGCAAAGTTGAATTTGTAACAATGCATAGAATTCCTGTTATTCAGGCTTTTCTCAGAAAAGTGAATTCTTATTACTTAATAATTTCTTGAAAATCTTTAAAAATGATCAGTAACTGGAGATAAAGAGTTAGCAGATTATTGAGAAAGAGTGAAAGACGATAGAGGAAGCACTCCTTTAGCTCCGTGCTGTATTAAGCAAATGGTAAGTAAGTAAATAGAAGAATCGGCGACTGCTAGACTACACAAAGTGATGAATGGGCAATTTTTGCTTCAAGACATCGAAAGAAGAAAGGAAATTGCAACAACATCATTCGTACATCTAAAGTATGGTTACGTGAATAAAAAATTATTTAGACTAGAAGGCATGCTTGGACAGGTCCATCCATTGTGATACTTAAAAATTTTTTTTTTCGGTAAATCAAGTTCCCGGTATATCACCTCGAATGGATTCTTTCAGTGAAGAGGTAAATTCCTGTCTTGTTTCTTGGAATAGATTGTCCCTTCACCCTATATTGTAGTGATTGAGTTATTATTTAAGCAATTTAGTGGTTTAATTTAGCTTTTTGAGGTTGTTCTGTGTACCTGTTTACCTGTAATTATCCCGGGCAACGCCGGGTCCTCTGCTAGTCTATCTATATAATGAAGAATGTTTGTTTGTGGGTGGGTTTGTTTGTTTTTTATACAAATCTACATTTTTATTCCGATATTGATGAAATTTTGCATACTTTACCTTCAAAGCATGAGGAAGAACCTCAGATTTCCTAAAAATAAGAATTATCGATAAAAAAAATCGATATTCATGGTTACGGCAGGGCATATTAATGAGAAATATCTCATAACCAACAACACAAGGCAAAATTTGTGCAACAATATGTATCAAGAATGGTATCAACACGCAATTAACAAACACTCTGCACGGACCAACAATATATATCTCATGACCAACAATGAAGGGTAAAGTTTGTGCAATAATAGGCCCGTCGTGTTTGCATCAACAATGGTATCAATGCAAAATTCACCAATAACAATGAGCACAAAATGATTCAATGATAGAAAGTTCATTTCATTGAATTATAACATAACAGTGAACATAAAATGATGATGCACTAACAGAACATTCTTTTTCAAGAATTATTAACAATGAACAGGAAATGGATATAATAGATGATATTGATAGGACAGTCACTCTCGGTGAGGCAAAGGAGATACACGTGTCTTCCTTCAGCTCCCTAACAAGTGTTCAGACGATTGAGAAAAGTGTGTGTGTTTCTTTGTGTGTGTGTGTGTGAATGTGTGTGTGAATGTGTGTTTGTGAGTGTGTGTGTGTGTGTGTGTTTGAGTGTGTGTGTGTGTGTGTGTGTGTGTGTGTGTGTGTGTGTGTGTGTGTGTGTGTTTCTGTGCTGTGCTATTTAATAATCGTTCGAAGGAATCATATTATTGCATACATATCGTAATGCCACCAAAGAAAAGAAAGTGCTTTCGTCAGAGATACCCTGCAGCTAAGATAAAAACTATCCAAGGTCCCACTTCAAGAGCAAGGCAAACTTCGGAGGAAAGAGAGTTTCGTATATAGCAGGAACGTATGCGATCTGCATCGTCAAGGGCAAGGGAAACTTCGGAGGAAAGAGAGCTTCGTCTACAGCAGAAGCGTATGCAAGCTTCCACGTCAAGAGCAAGGGAACCTCCGAGGAAAGAAAGTCTCGTATATAGCAGGAACGTATGCGAGCTTCAACGTCAAGGGCAAGGGAAACTTCTGAGGAAAGAGGGCTACGTGTATAAGGAGTTCTACGTAGAACGGAAGAATTAAGGGTGGCAAATCGACATCCTGACTTAAATTATCAGCATTTAATTACAATTCTGAATACGGTTACTGTAATCACCCTAAAGTCCTAATAGGAAGGATAGATGTCGTATTTAACCATTGTCAGGCAAAGAAATATAAATGGGAACCACCAGAAATATGTTACTCTAATGGATAAGTGAAGCTGCCGCCACTTAAAGAGCTTCCAGAACCATTGTTATCTTACTTATATGATAACACATCAGATTCCAAACATTTCCTAAAAAATATAAGGGTATAAAATTCAAGCTTCCAAATGACATCATATGGCGCATCATCAATAGTGCAAGAAGGTGGATTCACGCCTACTTTTAAGGTGCAGGGTTAAATTTCCCACAGAGCTAGATCGCATCTTCCCCTTTCAGGTGAAAATCCAAAATTTCTTCAAGTTTACTTCAAGGGCGATGAAATATTAGAGGCTGATCAATGATGTGCTAATATATCTCGCGTGCGACAAGACATCGTTGTAAGTCTGCAGAGACTATTTCTTTCGCACAACCACCTGGTAAAAATGTTTAAAACAGCTTTAGAAAGGATGCCTACAGACGAGTACAAAGTAGTCATACGGGCAGACAAGACAGAGGCCATCTGGTGAACATGAACTGCGTTTTAACGCCCCAACCATTAACGATGTAGCCATACTCATGGTTGACCTGGAAGAGTACGATAGCCGTGACATAAATGTTAAGAGACGAAGTGAAAATTTCCAGAAACGCACCGTTCATATGATGCTCTGCAGTATCCTCTTATCTTCTTTGATGGCGAGGATGGTTATCACTTTAACATAAAACAAATCGATCCTCTCATAGGAAATACGACACAAAAAAAGTATCTTCTATGGAGTTTTATGCATATCGCATTATGCTGAGAGAGGGATCCTCAAACCACATCTTACGATTCGGCCAGTTGTTTCATCAATACATCGTAGATATGTACGCGATAGTGGAATGTGAACGGCTTCTTTATATTAGGTTAAATCAGAAAAAACTGCGAGTTGATGATTATATTCATCTACGGTATCCTGTGGCTACTGATTTTACTGACGTAATAACGAAAAGCCATATATTTGGTGAAACCCGCTGTTGGATATGTTCGGTCGAATGGCAAAATCGAGGTCTTCCACATGCACACATGTTGGTATGGCTTAAAGAAAAAATCCGAGGTCTTCCACATGCAAAATTTCTACTGAGCTGCCAGATCTTCCACAGGATCCACTGCTATTCGAAGTAGTGTCAAAGAATATGATCCATGGCCCCTGCAGACATTTAAACTATAAGGCACCGTGCATGAAAGATGGCAAATGTACTAAGAACTATCGACGACAGTTCATTGATGAGACACAATCAGCCGACGATGGTTACCCTTTATACAGAAGACGGAAACCTGAAAATGGGGGCTTCACAGCGACTGTTACAGTTAAGGTTAACAACCAAAACAGAGATATCGAAATTGATAACAGGTGCGTTGTGCTTATTCCTCTCTCCTTTCAAGCACACATCATTGTCGTGTACTGCCACTCTGTTAAATCGATTAAGTACATTTGCAAATACGTCACCAAAAGCAGTTTACGGGTTAGCCAATGAAAATGCGGTGAATGCAGTGACTCAGTACCAATTGGGCAGATATATACTTGGCGCCTCTTAAATTTTCAAATCCACGAACGATACCCAACGGTTGTCCACTTAGGCGTTCACTTAGAGAACGGACAGAGAGTATACTTTACGGAAAAGAATGCTCAAGAGAGAGTGACAACGCCTCCAAACACAACATTAACAGCGTTTTTCCAGTTGTGCCAGCAAAATCCATTTGCAAAGAGATTACTCTGTGTCGATGTACCAAAATACTACATCTGCAACGCGCCACGCAAAATTTTCTGCAGGAAAAAGAAGGGACCCGATTGTTTGACCCCAACTGACGCCATTGGCCGTGTCTACACTGTTCATCCCAGCAATTCTGAGTGCTATTACCTGAGAATGTTGCTTCACGTTGTGCGAGGACCGACATCATTTAATGATCTTGAAACCTTCGAGGGACACGTGTGTGAAAGCTATAGAGAATCATGTCAGAAACACGGATAGCTTGAAAAAGATCAACACTGGGACACGACATTGGCAGAGGCATTTGCCACGTGTTCCCCACAGCAACTCAGGAGTCTTTTTGCCATTATAATGATGACGTGCGCTCCATCTAATCCACAGCGCCTTTGGGATAAATATAAAGAAAATTTAAGTCAAGACATTCTCAGAGAGTCGCAAACAGCTAACTCAATCATTAACTCATATTATACAGCAGGAAACAAGCGCTTATACTTCTTGAGGAAAAATGTATCTCTGTTAACGGCAAAACTCTCTTGCAGCTTGGGCTAGAGGCGCCGAATCGAAATGGTCAAGAGGTCCTAGATACTAATTTCTGGAAGGAAAGGAACTATGACATTAATGCTCTTAAGCTTTTTCTTGAAACAAATAGACCCCTATTAGTCTCAGACCAGAGGCAAGCCTATGGTGCTGTTTTAAGTCTCATTCAGGATGAAAATGGTGGCATTTGTTTTCTTGACGCACCCGGGGGAACTGGAAAAATTTTTCTGACAAATATTTTGTTGAAATGAAATGGCTTTGGCTATAGCATTTTCTGGGATAGCAACTACACTGTTAGTTGGTGGTCGAACAGCGCATTCAGCTCTGAAGCTACCCGTGAAACTGCAGTTTTCAGAACGGCCCATTTGCAACATAAGCAAAGGCTTCAGTTAGGCACAAGTGCTCAAGCATTGCAAACTAATCGTCTGGGACGAATGCACCATTGCCCACAAAAAGGCACTAGAAGCGCTTGATCGCACTTTGCAAGACAAACGGGGAAATGGGTGGCTGATGGGCGGTACTGTTGTCCTCCTGGCAGGAGATTTTTAGACACACCCTGCCTGGGATTTCATTATCTATGCTAGCTGATGAACTTCACGCCTGTCTTAAGTCTTCGTCCTTATGGAAGCATGTGCGCAAAATGGATCTCAAGTCGAATATGAGGGTTAATTCACGAGGAGAAATATGTGCAGTGCAGTTTTCACAGCAATTGTTGTTAATTGCCAATGTAGATGTTCCTGTCGACCCCACTACAGGTTTAATTTCGTTTCCCTCAAATTTCTGCAATATGGTCTCTTTACTCGACCAGCTGATAACTAAAGTGTTTCCAGATATAGAGTACAAGAAAATTACAAATCGCATCGATGATTGTGCGAAAGGGCCATTTTAGTTCCAAAAAACGACAGCGTTAAATATGTTAAAATTCTTAATCAGGAAATGTCTACCAGCAACTCTGCCACCTTTTCATCTATTGATACAGTAATGGATATGGAGCAAGCTGTGAATCACCCTACAGAATTTTTAAATTCCCTTGAACGCCCAGGAATGCCCTACACTTTAAAAAAAAAACGCAATTTAAAAAAGGGATCCATTATCATGCTATTATGTAACCTCGACCCACCAAGGCTGTGCAATGGAACAAGACTAACCGTGGAGAATGCCACAGGTGAAGACGTATTCATTCCTCGAATTCCATTAATACCTAGTGATACAAATATGCCCTTCTATTACAAGCGATTGCAGTTTGCGATACGGCTTTCATTCGCTATGAGTATCAACAAGGCCCAGGGGCAATCGCTTTATGTGGCAGGCATTAAATTGGAAACGCCATGTGTACCAAGCGGACAAACGAAAAACATAGTGTACCGTGCAGCTTTGGAGTAAAAGCTAGAATATACATAAAATTTTCTAGAGAGCGGATTCGAACCTCGGCTGGCGAATCCAGGCTCCAATAACCATAACAGTCTTTTTTATATATCCGAAACAATTGCAGGTGTTTAACTGAAGCAAATAAACATACTTCTTGAGGTTGTTCTACTTACCTATAACTATAATTATCTCGGACAACGCCAGGTATATCAGCTAGTCTTCTATCTATATAAAGAAGGATGATTGTGGGTCTGTCTGTGGGTCTGTTTTTTATACAAATCTACAGTTTTATTCCGATCTTGATGAAATTTCGCATACATGACCTTCAAAGCATGAGGAAGGTCACAGTCTACTTCAGATTTCGAAAAAATAATATTTATTGATAAAAAATCGATATTCATGGTTATGGCAGGGCATATTAATGAGAAATATCGCATGACCAACAATGCAAGACAAAGTTTTTGCAACAATGGTATCAACACGCAATTCACAAACACTCTGCACGGACCAACAATATATATCTCATGACCAACAATGCAAATAAAAGTTTGTGCAACAATAAGTATCAACAATGGTTTCAACACGCAATTCACCAATAACAATGAGCTCAAAATGATGATGCAATGATAAAGCAATCCTTTCCAAGAATTATAACAATGAACATAAAATGATGATGCAATATGGATAAGTTTCAATTTGTAACAATGCATAGAATTCCTGTTATTCAGGTTTTTCTTAGAAAAGAGAGTTCTTAGTACTTAACAATTTCTTGAAAATCTTTAAAAATGATCAGTAGCTGGAGATAATGAAGAGTTAGCAGACTATTGAGAAAGACGACAGAGAAAGCAAACCTTTAGCTCCGTGCTGTATTGAGCAAATGGGAAGCAAGTAAATAGAAGAATTGGCGACCGCTAGACTACCCAAAGTGATGAAAGGCCAAATTTTGCTTCAACACAGCGAGAGAAGAGTGGAAATTGCAACAACATCAAGTGTACATCTGAAGTAAGATTATCTGAGTAAGAAATTATTGGAGCGGTCCATCCATTGTGAGCCTTTAAAAAGATTTTTTCCGAATTTTTATTAAGAATTTTTCCTGTATTAATTCTAAGCATTTTCATGTGTTTATTTTTAAGATATTGCAAAATTTAATTTAATTTTTTGTGATTGTTCTGTTTACATCCCAAGTGTAATAATCCCGGGCAACGCCGGGTACCTCTTCTAGGTAACCGTATACTAATTTCTTATTTTTCAATAAATACCGTGGATCGATATTTATTGTTATGGCAAGTCATATTAATGTGAAATATCTTATGACGAACAATGTAAGGCAACGGTTGTGCAACAATACTTATCAAAGGTGTCAACACGCGATGCACCAACATTATGCAAATATCAAAAATATATAATGAAAGGTAAAGTTTTTGCAATATACCTAAGTTTCAATATGTAACAATGCTTAGCATTCTTGAAAGTCTTAATAAATTATCAGTAACTGGAGATAATGTAGAGTTAGCAGACTATTGAAAAGGAGTGGAAAGACGACAGAGGAAGCATTCAATTAGCTTCGTGCTGTATTGAGCAAATGCTAAGTAACTAAATAGAAGAATCGGCGACTGCTAGACTACACAAAGTGATGAATGGGGCAAAGAACATCACATCGAGAACAGATTGGGAATTGCAAGAACATCAAATGTACATCTAAAGTAAGATTACGCGATTAAGAAATTTTTTAGGCTAACTGTGGCATACATGGAGAGGTTCATCCATTGTGAGCATTTAAAAGAATTTATTTGTCGAATTTCTTTTATTAATTTTTACTTTATTAATTTTAAGCGTTTTCATGTGTTTATTTTGAAGATATTGGAGTCCGAGTTAGGATGGGGTTATCACCAAGCTTATTTGATGGCATATCAGACCCACACATTTCCTAAAAATACATTTTCACTATATACTGTGTAAATGTGAACGTTTTGGAAACTGAGATGCTGGTAATGCGATGACTGAACGTTCGTTTCTAAGAATTATTAATAATGAGCTTAAAATGATGATGTTGTGACAGGACAAGGCAAAGGTTTCAGACGAGTTGCCTCCCATGAGCTCCTTAACAAAAGTCCAGACGACTGGTAAGAATTTATGTCTCGAAAGGAAGGAGAAAGAACGAGTATTGGTCAGAGTAACTCTGCAGCTTAAACAGAAAAACCTATACGGGTGCTGGAAACATCTGAACAGCGGGAGTTACGAATAGGACAAGAGGGTACAAGAGCTTCTACGTCAAGGGCAAAAAAAAACCAAACTTGGGTCTAAAGTGTCCAGTGATGTTCCCTGGTGATGAAGTTGGATATCATTTTAATCTGAGGCAAGTCAAAAAGAATTTAAATAATATCCCAGTATATGACCTAGAATTTCAATTTTTTGGATTTTACTTAGAATGGATAGTCCCTTAGAATGGATGTTGTATTGATTGAGTTATTATTTTGTGACATTCCGAGGAATGTTAGTATCTGCCACATGTGTCCCGGCGGGAGATAAGGTAGTGGTTTTAGACTTTTTTTAGCAGTTTTTACAGATATATTAGTGTTGTACAGGGCAAAGCGAGCATTTAAAGTGTGTTGTTTAGCATGGATGAGGGATAATCGTAATATGAGTGGAATGGTGTTGGTTTTATTGTTGTTGAATAACTATTATTAAGTTTTAATTGTAAGCAAAGGCGAATTAGTTGTAGCGTGTAAGGATGTTTTGTTGTCTACTAAGGTTACTAAGGGATTTTAGTTAATTATAAGTTGTACAAAATTATAGGAATGGTTTTGTTGTTTTTTTGCTCGCTTGTTCTTCGAGCGTTCATCGAGGACAGACGTTTTTCGATTCTCTGTGTGATAGCTCCTAAAACAGACAACTTAACAGACAATAAAATGTTGAATGCCATCGCTTGTGATGATTAAAGTAAATCGAAATGATTTTGTTGGAATGTACGCCTTTGGAAAGTGAAAGAACGAGAATGAGACTACTTCGGATGGAATGGAGCTATTAATGCATCTGATCAGGAAAGTTGTGTCACTCATCAGGAAAACAGCTGGTAATGATTAACTGAGAAGATAATACCGGTGAGTGACTTTGATTTACTTTAACGTGATTGAACGAAAAGACAGTGACTTTGCTATGTCGTAGCGTAATTGGTATGGTCCTTCCGCCGCACCATCGCCGTAATCCGAAAATAAATCACTCACTGCGCTGTAATCCATTCAGAACGAGATGACTAAACTATGCGATAGTCATTTGTTTGCAGTTGCCAACCTAGAAAATGCGTCTGTACTTCTTGTTAAGTTATCTGTAAGTGCATTTGTCACGATGTTTAGAAGAACATGCAAATATTCCGTAAAAGTCAGAGTTTGGCACTCATGAGTACATAGAATTGTGCGCACGAGAACCCTTGGGAAGAGAGCGTTTTGTCGTTACAAGGTGTTCATGTGCGGCATTGAAAAACGCACAAGGTGTTCCTGCACTGAGGTCTGCAGGCAAGCCAACGTCCGCCATGAGGGGTTCCTGTGCCTCCCACCTTTCTCTCCTCATTAAAGGCGGCACTTGGCACTGGAAAGGCGTCATAGCAGAGTAGGAATACTTATTCAGGGATGTTGAATTGTCGCAGGCATAATTATATTCTAATGAGAAATATTGAATAAGCACATGTTTGCTTGTTTAATTGCTGCAGAATATTTTACTAGCAATGTTTGCTTTGGAGCTGCGCTCTCTCGTTCAGCCGGAAAACTATTTTGGCTGATGTTTGCTATACAGTTTTTATTATTTTGCATGACAAAGGGGCCCCTTAATAAGTTAGGAAATATAGAATATGTAGTTTGTTTACGATAACAGTAAAATAAATATCAAGTACTCCTACAACATAGCCACTTGTCAAGTTGTACCTCAATTTATAGGTCCCAAACACTTTGATGGTTCTGCGCCCCCACGCGAGTCAATTGATTAGCGTATCACACATTGGGGAGGGGTGCAGGTTTATCTCACTGGCGCCCGAACAGGGACCCATAATCCAGAAAATTCGGATTTTCGAGATCAGCTCTGACAAGCATGCCATGTGTTGTGTTTATGTCGTGATGTGTTTGCCTTGTATGGGTACATCATTAGTAGGTTATCTGAGGATGTTTAGTGAGTAAATACAGGAAAAGTGCTTATTGGGGATTAGCATAAGTGCACATACATTTTCACTTAGTGCTGATACGTATAGCACACAAAAATGCCCGGAAATGAGGGGACACAGCGGCGGACGCGGCGTCAGAACTGACAGGGTTTAACAGAGCGGTACCCAACTTTGTTGGGGAGGAGGGTGGTATTACCATCGGTGCATTTCTCACTAGCATCGAGAGCATAGGGGCGTTAGCGAAGTGGACCCCAGAAATTAAAGTTACAATTAACAAAACAAAGCTGAGAGGGGCTACTGCCAAATGCGCAGCTGTGCATGAGTTGTACAATATTGATGACTATGCCCAGCTGCGCGCTCGGCTAGGACTTGTATTTGGGAGACTCACGGTAGCCAAAGATTATTCTACAGAGCTACACGACACCGTTGTAGGTTTATCTCAATTTAACTAATTTGTTTTTATAATTAAACTTACTGAGATTACTCTTTTAGCTACATGTGTAATTATCCCAGGAAAAGCTGGGTCGTCTGCTAGTATGTAATATGCAAAGAGCGCTACAGGGACCCATAAAGGCATAGACCGACAAGCTTGATCCCAGAAGGCAACAGTCGAGATTAACAATATGCAGAGTTTACCAAATTTCCAGATAAACATTAATGATAATGCAACTATAGAAACAATGATTTTAAAAAATCAGTTGACATTCTTATTAGATATAAAGGAAATTTATAACATATAATGAAGAAAAATATAAAACAGGTTGGTAATTGGTTTACTAGTTATAAGAGATCATTATCAATGACAAATATTTACATTTAAATATTAAAAGACAGCATAGTAAACAGAGTGATTGCTAAAATAATAAACCATTAAAAAATGACATAACCAAGTACCTAAAGTTTAAACTAAACCATTCCGGGAAGTATATTTTGAAACACTTCAATGTTAACATTGTACCTTTGAACCAAATTAGACTATCATTAATTTTACGTTATATTCATTCATGACACATCATTCCAAGTTGTTTGATATATTACATACCATATTTTAGCATTGAGAGTTCGAAATAACAATAATGTTTCTACTAAACCAGAATGGTTCCACTAAACCAGGATCCTTGAAACAAATTTCGAATATCATTATTATTACGTTTTATTCATTCATGACACATCAGTCCAAGTCGTTTGATATATTACATGCCATATTTTAGCATTGAAAGTTCCAATGAACCATAATGGTTACACTAAACCAGGTTCCTTGAATCCTATTTGGACTATCATTATTTTACGTCATATTAATTCATGACCCATCAGTCCAACTCGTTTGATATATAACATGCCATATGTTAGCATTAAAAGTTCTGATGAACTATAATGGCTGCACTAAACCAGGTTACTTGAAACCAATTTAGACTATCATTAATTTTACGTTATATTCATTCATGACACATCCTTTAAGGTCGTTAGAAATATTACATGTCATATTTTAGCATTGAAAGTTCCAATGAACTATAATGGTTCCACTAAACCAGAATCGTTCCACTAAACCAGGTTCCTTGAAACCCATGTGGTACTATCATTAATTTTACGTTATATTCATTCATGACACATCCTTTAAGGTCGTTAGATATATTACATGTCATATTTTAGCATTGAAAGTTCCAATTAACCATAATGTTTCCACTAAACCAGAATGGATCCACTAAACCAGGATCCTTGACAACAATTTAGACTATCATTAATTTCACGATATATTCATTCATGACACTTCATTCCAAGTCGTTTGATATTTTACAGGCAATTATTTATCATTAAAAGTTGCAAAGAACCATAATGTTTCTACTAAACCAGAATGTTTCCACTAAACCAGGTTCCTTGAAACCAATTTGGACCATCATTAATTTTACGTCATATTATATCATGACACATTATTCCAAGTCGTTTGATATATTACATACAATATTTTAGCATTGAAAGTTCTGATGAACCATAATGGTTCGACTAAACCAGAATAGTTGAACTAAACCAGGTTCCTTGACACAAATTTAGACTATCATTATGAAACCATTGAACCCCCTACCTTTGAAATAATTTCAACTAGCATTAATTTTACGTTATATTCATTCATGACACATCATTTCAAGTCGTTTGATATATTTCATGCCATATTTTAGCATTGAAATTTCCGATAAACCATAATGGTTCCACTGAACCAGAATTGTTCAACTAAACCAGGTTCCTTGAAACGAATTTAGACTCTAATTATGAAACCATTAAACCCCCTACCGTTAAAATGATTCCAACTATCATTAATTTTACGTTATATTCATTTATGACACATCA
>JAHWFO010094568.1:1385-13942 GCA_023313115.1 Rhysida immarginata
ATAAAAAGTCAATTAATATTTAAAATAAAATAAAAAAAATTTTTTTCTTATTTTTTCCCGAATGATCATGACGAGGTTGATTCGTAGGTACAAGCTTATCGTTGAGTTTTGGGACACGTTGTATATAACCCCTTTTCTAATTACGAGTAAAAGGCTAAATTAATAAAAACGTCATTTACCGTAAATACGGTATTTAGCGCCTGACCTGAAATACCGGCCCGCCTGCAATAAGCGCCGGACCTTAAATAATCGCTCGGGCGCTTATTTGAGTTCATTTCGTGGATTTTTCTCTCTTAGTGCTTTCTCATGGGAATTTTTGCTTTCCCAAATGCCATTGCTACACCGGAAATTAGAAGAAACTGTCTTCTAATTTCTTGCTTTTTAATTTTGGAGTCAGTCAAGCAACATGGCTGATGAAAAACGAAAACTTCACAGCTATAGCATCAATTTTAAACTCGCAGCAGTAAAGTATGCTGAAAATCATTCTACAGAGGCCACAGCCAAACACTTTAGCGTTGATCCTAAACGCATTCGGGAGTGGAAAAGACAGCAGGATACTTTAGAAAAGATGAAGGAGAAGGGCGAGAATTTTGCAAATAAGACAAAACGCTTACCGGGAGGTGGAAGTAAAACGCTTAGCCCTGAAATGAATCAAACATTATGTGACTGGATAAATGAGCAGAGGTCAAGGCAACTACGTGTTACAAGACGACAGATTAAACGAAAGGCTCTCGAAATTTACAGTAATGCGACTGATCATAATGGAAAGAACTTCAACGCTAGCAATGGTTGGCTACAGCACTTCATGTTGAAATTTGGTTACTCACTCAGGAAAAGAACTACCCTTTCACAGAGAGATCCGGAAAAAGTATTGATAAACTGGTTAACTTTGTGAGGTATGTTGAAAATGCGGTCACAGATGATAAAATAGCTGAAGGTAATTTGATCGCAATGGACGAAACTGCTGTTTGGTATGATATGATTGGGAATTCAACTGTGGAAGTTACGGGATCTAGAACAGTTGCATTGAAGTCGACAGGAAATGAGAAAGCCCATTTGACTGTTGTCCTGGCAGCTAAAGGTGATGGTTCCAAGTTGAAGCCATACATAATTTTTTGTCAAGGAAAACGCGAAGTCCAAAAATTGCAAAATATTCCAGGTGTAGTTTCACATCATCCGCTAATGGATGGATGAATGATGAACTCACCAAAGACTGGCTACAAAGAGTTTATGGAAAGTTCTCTTTTGGAAAGAGTCTTCTGGCATGGGATTCTTTTCGTTGCCATCTCAGCGATTCCACCAAAAATGAGCTAAAGAGGGGCTATAACACAGTATGTGCAGTAATTCCAGGTGGATGTACAAAATATATCCAAGCCCCTGATGTTGTTTGGAATAAGCCCTTCAAAGATGTACTGCGTACTCTTTATGACGATAAACAATATACAAAATCTGGATTGCTGGAGATGAAGATAAACAATATACAAAATCTGGCAATCTGAAACCACCATCGAAGATGCTTCTTGTGACATGGGTCAAAGTGGAATTAACAAACTGGCTGCCCTGAGGCGTGATGGAATTACAGTGGAACTTGATCCAATCGCAGAAAACAATCTTGTTCCATCTGAAGATGAATTGCAAATAATTGACCACGATACAGACTCAGATGCAAATGAGGCTAATAAATCTGATTCAAACAACGAAGAAACACTGTAATTATGCTATTATATTTGCCTTTAATTCATTTATTTGCCTTTAGTTTAAATTGTTTATTTTATTTTTTTAATAGAATAATTTGCTTTAAGTTTGTTTATTTACATTTTGCATTTTTCTTCTTACGTAATTTAGTTTTTTATTTTTTTTAATCTTGTTTTTTACCTTTTTGACTTAAAATCCACTTTAACCCTTTTTCTGTTATTTCTAATCTTTAAAGACTTCAATAGGTTCCTGATAATTATAATTGTTCTGTTAATTTCTTTTAAAGTTTTGCTTTTAAATAAAATTCATTCCTTTTTTTCTATCTACGTTATGTTTCGGTATTTGAATGTTTTGTAAATAATTTTAAGGTTTTTATTTGTAATTGAACAAATATTTGTATTTTTATTTTAAATTTATATAAATTGTGTTGTGTGATTCATTTTATTAAATACCGTAACTTCTCTCCTTCTTAAAAAAATTTAATATTTTGAAATACGTACTTTCCATCACACGTGCAGAATTTTATAAGCGCCGGACCTGTAATACCGGCCCGCCTGCATTAAGCGCCTGGGGGTCCGCTGGATTTTTGCAAATAAGCGCCCGGGCGCTTAATACCGTATTTACGATAATTGGTCGCGTGATTTGTCATCGCGCGATTGTGCAGATAGTGCAAATTATTCCTTTGTTTTGTAGGCTTAATGCTTAACTTCGAGTTTGATTCCCTAAAATCGATCGAAGGTTGTCTATCAAAGTTTTTGCCAAATCTTTTGATAGTCGAAATAAGTGACGAAAATGTTCCTCATGAAGTTCGAATGCATCAATACGCGTTCGCAAAGCTCGTTGCCTCTTCACTCACACAACGCCTTTCCATTGTTTCCAATGCTCCGATAGAATGCAGAATAGCGAATACGTCGGCCATGTTTTTTCTTTTTTTGTGTGTGTGCGTTGCTATCTCACAAGCTCTACTCACGTGATTTGACAACTCACCTGAGGAGAACGAAAAGCACGGGAGTTGATTTTCGGGAATACCAATTCTGTGTTTGTACCACGTGACACTCCCAACTCATGTGAGTTGTTAACACGAAAATTTCGAGAATAGCGGCCCAGGGCGTAAATTGTAGATAAGTTGAAGACTTCAAAAACCATCAAAGGATCTAAATGTTTTAAAATAATAAATTATGAATTAAATTCTGAAAAATAAAATATATTTATTGTAATGGAAATGAGTTTATTCCAATACACTAGGATTCATTAGTCTTCATTCAAAACGCTGAAAGCAAAACATTAGGCCATTATATGGGTAGGTAAGAGAGCGTAGTTGCGCTATTTGTTACCACACTTTCAATATATTTCATAATATCTCTGTAGTAAAGATTTAAATAAAAATTGTTGCTCAGACAACAATGGTCACGTGTCTTTTCAGTTCCGGCGTGTGCTTCAAGCCGGCGTCAACAATGGTTAAAACGTGCAACAACAATGAAAAACTGTTTCCGTAACACTTTTTGGTGTCGGTTTTCGCATCACGTTTTTTGTCAGCCTTAAAACATTATCATCTTAAAATGCTCTTTCATGTAAAAATAAATTGTGTTTTGTGTTTTTAAGTGTTTTTTCCAAAACGGTACTTACTTTCCGGACACGCCTCGTAATATACAGGGTCGGGACACTTTAATATGACCACCTCTCCTCGAACATGTTGGAACGTCCCATGGTATGCAAATGAAAAATCAGTGCATATCATTAAAAGCTGACAACAGCAGACGTGTAATAGCATCCGTTAACACAGCAATTGTCGCCGTCATGGGCAGAGCAAGTGACCTGTCGGACTTCCAAAAGGGATTGATCATTGGCTATCGGGCCTAGGGGAGCGGCATTTCAGAAACTGCCACCTTTGTGAACTGCTCTAGGGCTGCCGTTGTGAACGTGAACCGTGACTGGACGAACCAGACAGTTTCGAGCATCCGAAGAGGTAACTGTGGGGCCCCACGGGCCATCGATCCTAGAGGCGAGCGTCGGTTACGACGCCTGGCCAAGACCAATCGGCGTGCCACTGTTGAGCAACTGACACAGCAAATGAACAGTGGGGCCACTAGGCGTGTCAGCACCAAGACAGTGCAATGATCCCTCTTGAGGTTGGGGCTCCGGAGCAGGCGTATGGTAACAGCACCCATGTTGACGCCTGTGCATCGCCGAAAACGCCTCCAATTCGCAATGGACTGTCGCCATTGGACCTCGGCCAAGTGGCAAAGGGTTGTTTTCTCTGAGTCGCGGTTTCTGGTGAATAGAGTGGACGGAAGATGGAGAATTCGCCGGGAAGCATCGGAGAACAGGCATTCCGACACCATCGTTGACAGACGACAGACTGGTGGGGGAGGTGTGACTGTTTGGGGGATGTTTTCATGGTATAGTCTGAGTCCACTCATACCGCTGGAGGGTACACTAAATGATGTTCGTTACCTGACGATCGTCGCAGACCAGGTACACCCCCTTCATGTCGACAGTATTTCCTCAAGGTGAAGGCACCTTTCAACAGGACAATGCTCCATGCCATACTGCCAAAATTGTCCACGACTGGTTCGAGGAGCATGAGGATGAATTCAAGCTACTCCCATGGCCACCAAACTCCCCGGACCTCAACCCCATTGAACATTTGTGGGATCATCTCGATCACCATGTTTGCAAGCTGGACCCTCCACCACACACTGTGATGGAATTACGGGATGCACTGATCGCCGAATGGTCCCAGATACCTGCAACCACCTTCCGAGGAATTATTGACTCTGCCATGTCGACTAGCTGGTGTACTTGCCGCCAAAGGTGGATATTCCGACCGTGTATTCTGATACATCATTTAGAGCTTTAGAAAAGTTTTTATCTGTCTTGCATGGGAAATGAGATTATGGGAATGAAATTATTTAAAGGAATAAGTTGTACTGTATATTTTTTATAGTTTGTTTAATAAGTATATCATAGGAATATAACACATACAAACTAAACCAAACCATATCCAACAAGTTAAAAAGTATATTTTAACCCATAAAAAGTGTCAGGATCTGCAGTCATCTATTGTACCCTCTCAGAATGCATCGCGTAAGAAAATACTATTTTCACTACCCAGTTAAAATCATGAAAATATTGATCAAAGTCTTAGAAAAGAAATTACGGGTAAATGATATGAATTGTCACAAAAGAGGGTACAGAAAAAATTTTGAGGATTTAAAAATCAGCTGTTGAAAATGAAAAAAGTACACATGTACCTGTCTGGGCAAATAAGATTTAAACATTAATTTCTGACATTTGTATTATTGCTCTGTACTGTTCCTCTTTATCTAGGGGACTTGTTTCACCAACTACCATCGATTACAATTGTAACCAATGAATTACTGACAGATAATTCACTTATGTCACTTTTAATGTTGAAAGTGATGAATAAACTTCAGAATCAGGCTAAAACTGTGTACTTTTATTTTCAGGTGTACCCTCTTCATTTTATTGATGGACGGCCAACACAAGTAAATCCAGTTCCGGCATTAAATCTTGGATATCCCAGAAAGGTAATGAGCTCATTTTTTAATGTTACTTTGTTAAATTGTGTAGAAAGTTGGTTTGTATTTGTATGGCTGCTTCTACTAGGGTAAAGTGACCAAACCATGGCCGCTTTTCAAAATGTTAAAAGTAATTGATATCTTGTTTTTATACTGCTCCCGCCTGGCGTTTTACTGACCCAAAATTTCATCCTGTATGTGTATTTACTATCTCTGTTAGCCAGAAAGTGACGAAATAAAAGTTTATTGCTTGTTTCCAAACACTCTGGAAAAGTTGCATTATTGCCAATGCATTACTACGTCTATAGATTTTCAGCGGACTTGTATCAGCTTTTTAACCAAAGCTATGGATGAAGAGGGAAAACCGTTCTTTCAGAGGAAAAAAAGTAATCTAAGGTAAAGAAAACTATCTTATTTCAGTATATATTTATGGGAGAGCCGTAGGATATATTTTATCATCGGTAGGATTGATTTTTCGGAACCATGTAATTTACTCATATTAACAGATACCTCTGCCTTTTTTCTGGCCAGTCATTTTTCTGGAAGACTACAATGACCATATTCTCGCCACATGAATACACCAAAGAGTTATTAATTACTTGGCAAAATAATGATTCATCTATTAGATTAGATTATACTGTTGTAAAATTAAATTTAAAACACCTTAGGCTGTACACGTGTAATCGACATGTGCTGTGTTTTTTTGAAATACAAACCAACAATTGATAATAGTAGTAGGAATTTTTCTCGTTTATTAATTCATTCTTTCCAATTTTTATTCAGAGCATTTATTTTGTTTTTTATAATATTTAATTTTGTTTTGTGTTAATGTTCTAATGAAGGTTCTAAAGCATCAAGAAAATTGGAAAAAAGATTAAAATGATCACCAGAAGATATGGAGAAAGCGTACAAAGCTGCCATGTCACCACATTCACCTATGAGCTTACGCAAAGCTGCAAAAACATATCAAGTTCCACGCGCAACTTTGCAGATCCGAGTACACCAACAGGTATCTCTTGTTGCAAAACCAGGAAGATCTTCTCTTTTGAAGTATGATGATGAGAAGAAGTTAGTTGATTATGCTCAACAAAGTGCTAAATATGGGACTGGCTTTGGAAAAAGACAGTTCAAGCAATATGCTGGGGAATAAGAGGAACACCAATTTAAGAAAAATTCACAAAGTGATAAGTGGTGGAGACTTTTAAAAAAGAGTCATGGAGATGTTGTACACTGCTCAAAACATTTAAAGGAACACTTCTATTAAGCAGCGTCCAGAAGCAACTACGAATAATATGGACAAAATCGCTGTATGTGATCATTAAAAGACGGTTAATTTAACAATAGAATGCATTATTGAAACAACTGGTGAAGAAACAAAGAAAAAACAGGAAACTGCAGGACCTCCGCCTAAAACAAAGTGAAATATCCTTTGGACGTTGTGAGGAGAATGCCCTGTTTCTTCCAGGGATCAGTTTTTGCACCACTCAGTAATGTGTATGCCTACCATGGGCTGCAGTAACCTCCATGCACCTTCGAGGCATGCTCCGTATCAGTCGACGGATGTGATCTTGGGGAAGCCGGGCCCATTCCTCAGTAAGTGCCTGGATGAGCTGTTGCAGTGTTTCTGGAGCTGAAGGGCGGTGTCGAATTCGCCTGTCAAGCATGTCCCAAAGATGTTCAAGGGGATTTAGGTCTGCACTTATTGCAGGCCACCTCATGGACTGAATGCCATGCATCCGTAGGAAGTCTTGAGTGACAGCTGCTGTGTGTGGAAGAGCATTATCCTGCATCAGAAGGAATCCAGGCCCCATGCCCTGTGCAGCAACAATCACATGTTCTTCCAGAATGTCTCGAATGTAAACGTCAGCGGTCATTTACAAGATCCGTTCGGACGACCACAAGATCCGTTCGATGGTCTATTGAGATGCCAGCCCAAACCATAATGGAACAACATCCCATTCGGTCAGTCTCACAAACTGTTGCGTCGGTGTTTCGCTCACCACGTTGTCTCCAGACACGTAGACGGCCATCACAGCGGGTCAGGCGGAATCTTGACTCGTCTGTGAAGAGAACAGAACGCCAGTGGCGAAGCTGCCAGGTGACATGTTGATGTGCAAACTCCAGTCGCGCCTGTATGTGCTGGCGAGTTAGCCTAGGCACTCGATTTGGTCGTCTGGCTCTCAAGCCAACTTCACGTAATCTGTTCCGGATTGTTTGATCTGAAACAGCTACCCCAGTTGACATCTGCAGGTCATTTCTCAGGTCTCTGGCCGTTGAGGTTTTTCGGCGCAGGGCATAAGTCCGCTCATAGCGATCTTGATTGGCGGTTGTTGAGCGTCGGCAACCTTGCCCAGCTCTTCGTGTCTACTGGCCAGTCGCCTAGAATCGTGTCCACAGTCGGAAAATGACGGAAGAGGACACATTGAGGGCATTTGCCACAGTCCGAAATGATTGACCCCTTTTGGAGCAGTGTTACGGCTCTCGCAGCTTCTACTGCTTCAAGATGCCTTCGTGGCATGTCAGAGCACTAACAACAACGTTCCAGGAATGCGTGCACCTTCTAATGTTCGACCGTTATCTCCAAGCAAAGAGTGTACTGTCATGTAACCACTTTGTTTTCCGGGGGGTTAAATTGCTATGCAAATTTCTCAGAACATCTGGCAGCAAAATGTGCTGGCTTCAACCGTTTCCTATGAGGGAGATAGTAGGTTTCATGTTGCAGAAGATGAAGTTGCTAAAAACTATTATTTACGCCCTTTGGATTCTACAAGTGTTCCTTTAATTGTTTTGAGCAGTGTATAAAGAAAACCAGAGGCAACCGCTACCATTCGCCGTATCAAAATGAATCGAAGATTGGCGTCATTATATTTTGCAGCACTGAAAAATGAACTTGACCGAAATGCTGTCGAGAACAATTCTAATATGATATGGAACATGGATGAAACAGGCATTTCTTTGACACATCCTCCAATAAGGATTATAGCCAAAAAAGAAGCAAAATATTTGCATGAAAAAAAACATGGAATCGTCAAATGAAGACTATTATTGCTTGTGTCAACGCTGAAGGGCAATCATTGCCACCACATGTGATAGTGAAAGGAGAAACCAAATATTCTCTCAAAGCTTTGAACACAAAAGAGGCACGTAGAAATACGTTTTTTTAGTGTTTTAGACAGTTGCTGGACTAAACGTGGGATATGCAAACTTAGGTTTGAAAACGTATTCATTAAAAACATTAGTGATGCACGCCTGCAGCTGCTAATATTTGATAAACATGAATCCCATTCATTTGTTGAAATTATTGCTATTGCAAGTAAAGAAAATATTGTGCTTGTTAAATTACCATCACACACATCAAACCGGTTACAACCATTGGACAGAAACAATGGTGTTTTTTCCTTTTAAACGAGCCTTTGATAATTGTGTAAGCTAAGTCCTCGTTAATGATGCATCATTTACTTTGAATAAAAGCACTTTTTGTAAAGTTCTTAGAGAAGCTTGGGAAAATGCATTTACTTCTGGGACATAAAATCGGGACTTCGAGCGTGTGATATCTATCCTTTCGATATTAATGCTATTCCAGATGAAGCATACATGCCTGGAGAAATATATGCACCCCCAACAGTATTTGAAACTTCAAATCTAGAATCTCTAATGAAAATAGTTGTCACTCACTCCATTCCTTGGAAACAACTAGTCAGCAATTTTAAGTTAATGTGAGCCCATTTGAAAGCAATGAAGATAAGAAAACTGATGATGTGATCTTGTTTTCTGGAACCACGGAGACAGAAATTGACTCTTTTGTAGATAATGCTGGGCCGGAAATTTCTGATCATCAATATCTTACCAGAGAAGATTGAGCATGTGAATTTCAAAATCAGTCAATTGAATGCCCAGTAGATTTACCTTTTTCTGCATTAAATGTAAGCCTTACACATAATCAACGTAAGAAGTTTGAAATTTTATATAATAAAGTAGTGAAATTTTCAGAAGATGGGTTAAATATAAAAAATTAATCGAGATTTCTTTTGACACTCCATCTATGGATAGTTCTTCACCACATGAAAGTTCTCCAAAAACAGTTCTTTCATCCAAAGAAAACGAAATTTCTATTTATGTGAACTCATTTTATGGAATCAAAGAGCACAAGCCTACATATCAAATTAATAATGATTCTGACAATGATGTGTTACCATTTCCTAAACATGTATCAACTGGAAAAGCGGAAAAATGAAAAAACATAACTAATCAAAGTCATTTTATATTAACATGTGACGATGTTAGACGAAGATAAAGACTAATGTGGATAATTGTGAATCTTAATATTAATATAAAATCCTTTAACCATAACAGCACTAAAAATTAGGATAAATACAACCTAATTCTGGAAGTACTTTTCGGAAGCAATTGCTACCATCATTCAGCAGTCCAGGAGCACCTCAAAGACAACGAGAGAACTACCTGAGTCTTAAAGAATTTGAATATATATAAGGAACTAAAACCAATCAGAATTCAACAAAGGAATTTCACGAAAAAGGTCAATTCTTTTGATTGATTGTTTGGGTCAACCACTTAATTAAAGGTGAATCGATAATCGGACCCATATTTAAGTTAAGTAGCGTATTTTTATCTGTACGCTGGATCGCAATGCTTTAAAGCGCATCCAACAGGTGTCTTTTATTTATTGATTTTATCAGTCAACATTAGGAAAATCATGGCCGGTGTCGATAGAGTGTTTGGAAACTGAGGACAGGTTACTTCTTCCAAACTTCCTATGTCTTAGGTGATCCTTGAATCTGGTTTCTATGCTTCGACGCGTTTGACCTTCGTAAACCATATCATATTGTGCACATTTAATTTCATAAATTCTTCACTTAGTTCTCTCGTTGTCTTTGAGGTTGCCCTGGACTGCTGAATGATGGTAGCAATTGCTTCCGAAAAGTGCTTCCAGAATCAGGTTGTATTTACCCTATTTTTTTAGTGTTGTTGTGGTTAAAGAGTTTTTTGTTAATATTAAGATTCACATGTGACGATGTATACAATATGAAAGTTGAAGAATCTGTTAAAAAACAAAATCTTTTTGAGAGAAAACAAGCTAAAGAACACAAATGTAAATCCAAACAGACGGTTGTCAAAGAGAAAACCAAAAAGAAAAAACGTTAATAATAAAAATATTTAACAACATTTTTTTACTAAATTTAGTTTGTTTTAAACTTTTATGAATGTGAATAATAGCAATGTTATTTTACTTATTCTTTCAAATGTCCTTTTGCTGTTCTTATATAACTTACTAGCAGAGGACCGGCGTTGCCCGGGATAATTGCACTTGTAAGTAAAACGAAGAATCTCATAAAATTCAATTATAACCCCAAATTGGTTAAATAATAACTCAATCAATACAACGCAGAGCGAAGGGATTATCTATTCTAAGAAAAATTCGAAAAACAGGAACTCAGTGTTACTGTTTCAAAGATACAGGTACACAGGTACGAATAAAAAAGTCGACAGAGGAAGCAGTCTCTTTGAATCACAGGTGTCACCTCTAGGCAGCTTGCAATAAGGTCTTTTAATTATATGACAAAAATAGTTTCTACGAAAAACTCTTCTTAGGTGGCAGTGAATGTACATGATCTTTTGTGTCTGTGTGCTCTGCTATCCCGAAATTCTGAGTGGGGTTATTTACTACTTGGTAATTGTTACTGCATTTGCACTCTGTTGACACACTCATCACTCGCTCGCCTTTTACTCAGTTCCAGCAGTGTGCTAGCGAAACCTGTACAGCAGAGGACGAAGAGACTGCTTCCTCTGTCGACTTTTCACTCGGGTGCACTATACTTATTAAATAATAACTTAATCAATAAAACACAGAGCGAAGGGACTATGCATTCTTAGAAAAATCCGAAAAACAGGAATTCTAGGTGATATACCGGGACTTTATTTAATCTCTTGTTGATTTTTCTCAGATTAAAATGATATCCATCTTCACCACCGGGGAACATCACTGGATACTTTAGACCCAAGTTTTTCTTGCCCTTGACGTAGTAGCTCTTGTATCCTCTTGCTCTATTCGAAATTCCCGTTGATCAGATGTTTCCAATGCCCGTATAACTTTTTCTGTTTTAGCTGCAGAGTTTCTGTGACCAATACTCGTTCTTTCTCTTTCTTTTCCAGACACATAAATTTTTGCCACTCGTCTGGAATTTTGATAGGGAACTCAAGCGAGACACGTATGACTTCTTTGCCTCCTCAATAGACGCTGCCTTATTTATATCCTGTCACTGCATCATGACTTTACGATCATTATTAATAATTCTTGGAAACGAACGTTTAAACATCGCATTAACAAAATGTATTTTCATGAAATGTTTGGATCTGCTATGCTACCAAATAAGCTAGGTGATAACATCGGCGTGGCTCGGACTCTGTTTCTTTGATTAAATTTTGCAATATCTTAAAAATAAACAAATGCAAACGCTTAGAATTAATACAGTAAAAATTCATAATGAAAACTCGAAAAACATTTTTTAAATGCTCACAATGGATGGACCTCTCCATGTATGTCATCCTAGTCTAAATAATTTCTTAGTCACGTAATCTTACTTTAGATGTTCTCGTGGATGTTGTTGCAATTCCTACTCTGCTCTCGATGTCTTGAAGCAAAACTTGGCCATTCGTCACTCTGCCGATACTTCCATTGGCATGCTTACTATTGCTCAACACACCACGGAGCTAAAGTACTCTTTCCTCTGTCGTCTTTCCACTCTTTCTCAATAGTGTGCTAACTCTTTCCATTATCTTCAGTTACTGATCATTTTTATAGATTTTCAAGAAATTATTAAGTACTAAGAACTCTAAATTCTAAGAAAAGCCTGAATAACAGGAATTTTATGCCTTGTTATGAATTGAACATTAGTTATAACTCTGCCTTGCATTGTTGGTCATGAGATATATATTGTTGATCCCTGCATAGTATTGGTGAATTGAGTGTTGATACCATTGTTGATACCTATTGTTGCACAAATTTAGCCTTGCATTGCTGGTCATGAGATATTTCTTATTAATATGCCCTGCCATCATTATGAATATCGATTTATTATCGATAATTATTATTTTTTCGAAATCTGAGGTAGACAGTGACCTTCCTCATGCTTTGAAGGTCAAGTATCCAAAATTTCATCAAGATCGGAATAAAACTGTTGATTTGTTAAGAAACAAACCTACACACCCACCCACAAACAAACATTCTTCTTTGTATATATATTGTTACGTACCGTTTTTTTTTTTTTTGGTTTGGGCATTAATGGGTTTATTAAGGATTTT
>JAHWFO010094568.1:23942-41760 GCA_023313115.1 Rhysida immarginata
GGCTGTACGTGCGGGTAAACGCAGAACGCCTTTACTAGCACGTTACAATATATATATACTAGCAGAGGACCCGGCGTTGCCCGGGATAATTACGCTTGTAGGTAAACAGAACATCCTCAAAACTGAGTTAATAATAACCCAATCACTACAATATAGAGCGAAGGGACTATCCATTCTAAGAAAAATCCGAAAGACAGGAATTTACCTCTTCAGTGAAAAAATCCATTCTAGGTGATATACCGGGACTGGATTTACCGAAAAAATTTTTTTTAAAGGCTCACAATGGATGGACCTCTCCGAAGATGCCTTCTAGTTTAAATAATTTTTTACTCACGTAATCTTACTTTAGATGTACACTTGATATTGTTGCAATTTCCTTTCTTCTTTCGATGTCTTGAAGCAAAAAATTGGCCATTCATCACTTGTGTAGTCTAGCGGTCGCCGATTCGTCTATTTACTTGCTTATCATTTGCTCAAAACAGCACGGAGCTAAAGGGGTGCTTCCTCTATCGTCTTTCACTCTTTCTCAATAGTCTGCTAACCCATTATCTCCAGTTACTGATCATTTTTAAAGATTTTCAAGTAATTGTTAAGTACTAAGAGTTCCCTTTTCTAAGAAAAGCCTGAATAACAGGAATTCTTTGCATTGAATTCTATATTGCACAAACTTTGCCTTGCAATGTTGGTCATGAGTCTTATATTGCTGATCCTTGCATAATGGTGGTGCATTGCGTGTTGATACCATTGTTGATACTTATTTTTGCAAAAACTTTGTCTTGCATTGTTGGTCATGAGATATTTTTCATTAATATGCCCTGCCATAACCATGAATATCGATTTTTTATCAATAATTATTATTTTTTCGAAATCTAAGGTAGACAGTGAACTTCCTCATGCCTTGAAGGTCCAGTATGCGAAATTTTATCAAGATCGGAATAAAACTGTAGATTTGTATAAAAAACAAACAAACAAACATCCTTCTTTATATATATATAGAAAGACTAGCAGAGGTACCCGGCCTTGCCCGGGATAAATACACTTGTAGGTAAAGAGAACAATCTCAAAAAATTAAATTATAACTCTCAATTGGTTAAAAAAAAACTCAATCAATACAACACAGAGCAAAGAAATTATCCATTCTACGAAAAATACCAGGAAGTCTAGGTGATATACTGGGAATTTATCGAAACTCTTCTTGACTTGCCTCGCCACTGCGGAGCATCGCCAGATATTTTATACTCAAGTTTTTCTTGCCCTTGACGTAGAAGTTTATACTCTCTTGCTCTTTTCGAAACTCCCGTTGTTCAGATGTTTCAAACGCCCAATTATAGAGCTTTTTCTGTATTAGTTCCTGAGTTTCTCCGACCAATACTCGTTTTTTCTCTTTCCTGTCCAAACACACAATTTTTTGCCAGTAGTCTGGACGTTTGATAGGGAGCTCAAGGGAGACACGCCTGACTCCTATGCCTAATCAATAGACGCTGCCTTAATAATCTTCTGTCACTGCATCTTCACTTTATGCTCATTATCAATAATTTTGGAAACGAACGTTCAGTCATCGCATTATCAGCATCTCAGTTTCCATAATATACACTGTCCCACAGAATATAATCAAAATGTATTTTTAGGAAATATTTGGATCTGCTGTACTACGAAATAAGCTAAATGATAATTTTTTTTTTTTTGAAATAAATTTTGAAATATCTTAAAAATAAACACATGAAAACGCTTAGAATTAATAGAGTAAAAATTCTTAATGGAAATTTAAAAAAATTTTTTTTAAAGTTTCACAATGGATAGACCTCTCCAAGGATGCCACTGCTAGTCTAAATAATTTCTTACTCACGTAATCTAACTTTAGATGTACACTTGATGTTGTTGCAATTCCCTTTCTTCTCTCGATGTCTTGAATCAAAACTTGGCCATTCATCTCTTTGTGTAGTCTAGCGATTGCCGATTCTTCTATTGACATGCTTACCAGTTGTTCAATACACCTCTGTCGTCTTTCCACTCTTTCTCAATAGTCTGATAACTCTCCATTATCTCCAGTTACTGATCGTTTTTAAATATTTTCAAGAAATTTTTCAAGTCCTAAGAACTCTCTTTTCTAAGAAAACCCTGATCATTGCACAAACTTTGCCTTTCATTGTTGGTCATGAGATATGTATTGTTGGTCGTGCTGAGTGTTTGAGAATTGCGTGTTGATACCATTCTTGATACCTATTGTTGCACAAACTTTGTCTTGCATTGTTGGTCATGAGATATTTCTCATTAATATGCCCTGTCATGAATATCGATTTTTTATCGATAATTATTATTTTTCCGAAATTTGAGGTAGACAGTGACCTTCCTTATGCTTTGAAGGTTAAGTATGCAAAATTTCATCAAGATCGGAATAAAACTGTAGATTTGCATAAGAAACAAACAAACAAACATTCTTCTTTATATATACAACTAGCAAAGGTACACTGCGTTGCCCGGGATAATTACAATTGTAGGTAAAGAGAACAATCTAAAAAAATTAAATCATGTTATAATTCTATGCATTTCATCAAGATCGGAATAAAACTATAGATTTGTATAAAAAACAAACCCACTCACAAACATCCTTCTTTATATACAGGTATTGGACATTAAAACTGAAACACCTTCGCAAATAGCACTGGATACCCCCAAGGCTGAATAGAACCTTCTGCTAGGTAATTAATCGTATGCATATCAATGAATCACGTGTCAGAGGTCTTGGTAGTCACTCCAGTAGAAAAGTTCGATAGTAAGCTGCAAAGTGTCTGTGCAGAGCGCTATAATGGGAGACATATCCGACTTCAAAAGAGGGCAGATTGTTGGGGCGCGTCTAGCAGGTGCATCTGTGTCCAAAACTGCCACACTTTGTGATGTCTCACGTGCTACAGTATCCAGGGTGATGTGTGCATATGAACAGGAAGGACGAACCACGTCCAGGAGGAGCAACTGCAGGGGAAAACGGAAGTTGTCGGAAAGAGACGTCAGGACATTGACCAGGATTGTTGCACGAAAGCGGAAAACCACCGCAGCAGAAATCACCGCAGAAATGAATACACACCTCCAGGAACCTGTGTGCACGAAGACAATCCGTCGTTACCTGCATAAATCCAACATCCATGGCAGGGTTGCTATACCGAAGCCTTTCATCAGTAGTACAAATGCCTCCAAGCGGGTTCAGTGGTGCCGGACGCATAAAACCTGGACGTTGGATGACCTCAAACGCGTCATATTCTCGGACGAGTCCAGCTACACTGTCTTCCAAACAACAGGGAGGGTATTCGTCTGGAGGAGCCCCTCTGATGCCTACAACCCAGACTGCTGGGCACCCACAGTCAAACACGGAGGTGGATCAGTAATGGTTTGGGGTGCAAACTGTGCAGGACCTCTACCGATCCTTCCCAAGACGTGTTACTGCTGTGCTGGCTGCCCACGGTGCCCCAACACCTTATTAAATAAAGATTTTGGATTTCTACCAGGTGTTTCAGTTTCAATGTCCAATACCTGTATATAGAAGAAGAAGACAGAAGAAGAAGAAGAAGAAGTTATATATAGATTTCTGGCCATGGGCAGATTTTAGACACATGGTGGCCAGAAATAAGTCAAAAATGGCCAGTTTTTACTCATTTTTAAAATTTTGAATATTATTAATGAATATACAACCTCTGACAATTAAGTTCGGTGAATGACGTCATACCCTAATGTGTGTGAGCTTTACGCGAGTAACAATGCATGTGAATACAAGCCCAGTCATTGTTGAAGCAAGTTTAGACAGGTCACGTTTGTGCGTGCAGTGGTTTAGCATATGCTCGTTTCTTCAGTTGAAGGTGTAGCGTGCGCACGTAACATTTGGATAATGGATCAAAGAGGAACACTGCCGTAATCGTGCAACAGTTTCTGGCCAACAAAGGGGTCGTATCCATTAGCTCATCCACTTTATTCACCAGACTTGGCACCGGGCCTTAAAGGGACACAGATTTGCGGACATTCCAGACATTCAAGCAAATGTGACACGTGAACTTAAAGCCATCCCTAAGGAGCTTCCAGGACTACACTAAACGTTACTTCCAGGTGATTATTTCGAAGGACAATAAAGTAAATGTGGCTCTTTCTGTTTTGCATTTTGTTGTGTGAACTCATTCACCGAACTTAATTGTCAGAGGTTGTATTTTAAAAAGTGCAATAAAAATAGGAAAAGAATAAAAAAGTATAAAACTAAGTAGCATTTCTTGGTTTACATTTTATTTGGTGATCAACAAGTAAAAATGTCATGCCTTATGTTTAATTTTAAAAAGTTGGGGCCAGTGTTTGGTCACTTTACCCTATAAATTCAAATGTGATTTGTTAAGTCTTTTCTTTTGGTTAATTGTTTTTATTTTTTTAACAAGGTTGTGAGAGATCGGATGCCACTTTGCGTCTTGGTGATCCAAATAAGAAGAAAACCCGGTCCAAAAAATAACTAATTGATATTTCTAGTGCAATATCACTGCTCCTAATACAACTTAAGAGGACGATCCAAATGTGGAAATCACTCCAGTTGAAGTACCTGCACTAGAAGAAATGCAATCAGAAAATACTAATAATGTTAAAGTACAACGTGAATTGATCATTACAACTGCAAAGCAGCAAGAATTTTCAATCTGTGCCTGCCAGACTTTAAACGTACATGCCCAAAACAAAAATTTCAAGTAACGTTTAGTGTATACTCATATTCTTTACTGACCAGTGAAAAGTTAAATTTTACACGGTGCTGGACAAGTCTGTTATGGATGCACTAATCCAGATATTCGAAGGAATTATCTATGTAGTAAACTGTCGTCTGCCAGCAGCTGACTAGCTATTGCTGGTACTTATGAGATTAAGAATAGGCTTGCTGGTGGAGGACCTTGCAGATAGGTTTTCCATCTGACCGAGCCTGGTAAGCAGGATATTTAAATCATGGATTCAAGAAATATCAAAGCAGTTGGCAAAATTAGTATGCTGGCTTACCAAGGAAACAATTAAAGCAAAGCTACCATCCACATTTTGAGAATTTTATCCAGATACAGTTTGTATTATAGACTGTTCTGAAGTTTATATGTAACGAGTTTACTGGGCGACAAGCAAGAAACCAGATAAAACTGTCAAATCAGTTTGATTGGTGCACTGGGGTCGGAATTACAGGGGTGGTATTCAGAGAGGACAAAAGATCTATGCTATTTAGTACGTAAAGGAGTGAAATTCGGTATACAAGAGACTATCAAAAAGTTCCCGCAACTGTAGTCTGACCGGTGAGCGCCGTAAGTCTGGAAAACATCGCTCTCTAATCAGCGCCCTCTACATCCCAAGCGCGCGCACGTGTGGTTGCATCGTGTTCGGAAGTGTCATTCGGGAGCTGTAGCGTGTGCTTGTAAGAGGGTATAACACACGTTTGCGCGATGTCACAGTTTGAGCAGAGAGCAAACATCAAGTTCATGTTTGTCTACGATCCAGAGACGAAACAGCAGTCGTCGGAATGGCACACCCCATCTTCGCCACGTCCCAAGAAATCTCATTTTGTCAAGTCTCGCACAAAAGTGATGCTCATTGCATTTTGTTATAATTAGAGGTTGGTGCACCATGACTTTGTTCCGTATGGGACCACTGTCAACAAAACCTTTTACATCCGGGTTTTGACATTTTTGCGAGAGAAAGTGAGATGGAAACGGCCAGAGAAATTCCGAAGCGGTTGGATCCTGCACCACGACAACGCGCCTGTCACGCGTCATTAGTGGTACAAGAATTCGTGGCACCACGAAAAACCCCAATGCTGCCCCTACTCCCGTACTCCCCAGACCTTGTCCCTTGCGACTTCTGGATTTTCAACAGATTGAAAATGGGACTACGGGGTCAACGCTTTGTGTCAAAAGAAGAGATTGAAGCAAGTGCGACAGCTGGTCTCAAGTCCATTCCAAAGGAAGAGTTCGCACGAGCTTTCCGGGAGTGGCAGTCTTGTTGGAGTAAGTGTATGTGTGCCAAAAGAAAGTATTTTGAAGGGAATTAAGGTCGCGATGTGCATACTGTATCCAGTCACCAGCCAGACTACAATTCCGGGAACTTTTTAATAGTTTCTTTTATAGATTCCTATAGGCAAGATCTACATTAGTATAGAGTTTAGTCCCAATTGTTCCAGTGGGGTCCGAATTACGGAGGTGTCAGTCGCACAGTCGTTAAAACTATGCCAACATATGGCATGAGATATGTCATTCCATCGGAAATGATGAGAAAGGAAATAAGATACGAGCTGTTTTACATTTTCTAAACACTACGTTCGAGAAAATCAATTTTTTGATTAAAGAACTTGGGGGGAGGTAAAAAGTGCAGATAAAGGGGTAAAAATAGATGACCGCAGGGTCTGCTACTTGCCTTACCCTACTGGGGGGGGGGGGGTGAGTAATATCTTTAATCAGTTATCTGTAAAAATAAATAACAATGTAACAATGTTTTGACCATACTATGATTGTAACAATATTTTTAAATATTTCAACTTACAGATGAAAAAATCAGATGATGTAACGATGTTTCTTATCAATACTATAACTATTAAAGAAACATTGAAACAAACAATACTTGACAATATAACAGTGTTTTAACTATTTAAATTTATTCTATAAACCTCTACTGATGAAAAAATCAGTTGCTACTTTCAAAAAAGTTTATACCTGATGAAAGTCCTTGAATAAAATGACCGAAAGGCCTCGTTTGTTTTTATGTGATGTATTTTTATTCCTCTTTCTTAACCTTAATACATCGCTTATAATATTAATGTTAATATATGTATAAATGTATTTCTGCTTCACTGCTAAAGCTCCTTCTTGGAATGTTTACAGGATTTTATTTTCTCTTTCTTTCTCTACCGTTTTTATTTCCTGGCCTTTGCAACCTCTATTTCCTTTTATCTTGTTAATATTAACCTCTTTCCCTTTTCGATAATTCCGTTACGCTTATATATTTAAATTTGGCGAAGTATCGATAAGATGATGTTGTCGCCATGATGATTTAACTTCTTATGACAGCGATATGGATATACGGGGCACGCGCAAAATCAAAATATTGTCAGTGTTTATAAAAGTTCATTTTCGTTTCTATAATAAAGAATTCGCTAACATAGAAGCTTTTTTACGTTTATACAGATTATAAGGATTGATATTCTTTGTATGTATGGACTACATTTTGGGTAGGACGCTCCAAACGACTACACAAAAGGGCACGTAACATATTTCTCCACTGCAAACCCTTAGTGAATCCATATATAGTGAGACTGTGTCACGTTTTGAACCTCAGAGCGGCGATCGCGAGCAGGCTGGAGAACAGCAACTACAAGATTTGCTGGTGGCGCCATCCATTGGCACGATTGCGAGGCAGGAGACAAGGATGAGCAAGAGGAAGAGAAAGGGGAGGAAAAAGGAAGTGACCTGGCGGAAGTCAGAGGTGTTTTCAAGGTCAGGAGCAAGGGGGTGAAACTCATAGCTTTTTATGTCAAACTAAGATGGCGGCGCTATGAAGACAGCTTGCTAATGTTTTCTGCATTTTGGCGTTTTAATGACAAAATTATAAATATATATGAGTAAATAAAATTTTTATGATGGAATTTGATAAAAATAAATTAAATTAATAAAAAATAGCTAATGTTTAATTAAAATATAAAATAAATAAGAATAGATTGATTAAATGATAAACATATGCAATAAATAAAACAAAATAAAATAAAGTTAATAATTAATTAATTAAATAAACTTGGCTAAATGAATAAATAAAGTAAAAAAAATGCACAAATTAATAAAAAAAATCAGTAAAATAACCATTAAATTTAATCACTGCTTTGAAGACATTGTTGTTACAAAATGCGTCAGCGAAAATAAAATTAATTTAACCTATTGCTAAATCGGAAATATCTTATCTTTTTTTATATAGATAATTGATTTTACCAGTTTGTAGAATCACCTTTTGCCGTAATAACAGTCCCAGTTCTTTTGGGCGATGATATTAGTAAGCTCAGGGCAAAGTTCCTGTGTAATATATTTCTAACACTTTGGATGCATTCAGTGAGATCTTTTTTGTCCTTTGTCAACGGTTTCTGTATTCTATTTATCATGATTGCCCATAGATTTTCGATTAGATTCATGGCAGGCATTTTTCCTGGCCATTTCAGGACACTTATTTCTCTTTTCCGATTTTTTGGATGTATAAGCTGGTACACTATCCTGTTTGAAAATAACATCTTCTCAGAGTGACAAAGAATTCCATCATTTCTGTATAAACTTCTGTATGGAACCGGCTGTTCACAAAAAAAAAATCAATCCACCAAAACTTTGACTATTAAAACAACCCTAAACATCATATGATTTTAAAGGGTGTTTTACTTCTCGGTTAAAGATTAAGGCAGAAAAACTTTTGCAAGAAATCCATCCAATTATTTCTTGGAAATCACTATAATGTTCTCATTCTCATGCTGAATTGTACTTGCAACTATCATGATTAAATATGTAAGAATAGAATGGTATTTAAAAATGTTAACCAAACAATATGCAAACAAAAAATTAAAGTATGCCAAAAGAGTTTTGAAATTATCTTAATAAAAGAAATAATGAATTCACAAAAGTGAAATTTATTTTTGTATACATATCTAGGCCCTTTGTTTATTGGATGAATAAATTTCAAATTTCAAATTATAAAAATTTCAAACAATTAAGTTGTTTTTTTAATACAATCTACAACAGTTAATTTTCTACTTTAACTTATTATTCGTTTGTCCTCCTAAAATTACTAAAAATAAAATAAAATATTAAAAAAAACTTTATATTTTTACCCCCTTATCCATTCTTGTTTTTACTTTAAAAAAAAGTATTCCTTTTTGGTTTAAAAAGTGAAATAAAAAGTTAAAATAAGAATTCATAAAATTAAAAAAAGACAAAGGTGTAGCAGGGCATAATTTTTTTTCATTTTAAAATTTATTATTATTATTGAAAGAGCACTCTCCAGGAGTAAAAGAAGAATAGTGTGAAAATTAAAATTTAATATGAAACGCGCGCTCTATTTAAGCACACAGAACGTTGGAAATGCCATATTAAGCAACAACGTCGTCTGCTTATTCTTCATGCGAATCGAAGCGCCGCCCTGGCGAGCACTTGATCCCAAGTCCCTTGATTTAGCATTGAGTTTCCACCTCTGGTATATATCTATCTCTATGGTCAGGAGCCTCCGAGTGTGCGAGCGGGAAGGACGTAGGCGAACAAGGCACCTCGTCCACAAATGGCCCGCCAAATTTAAAGCCTGAAGCTGTGTTTGTGAGGAGAGCGAAGCGTGTGCGAAATAGGCGTCGAGTACGAGCTTCTAAGCGTTTGAAAAGTGCGAAGGCGTGCTCGCAACGCGAGGAGCATCGACAGGAGCGGCCGCATTTGAATTTAGCGTCGCGTGCGAATGCTGAGGACCCCGTAGCCTCTATTGCCGTCGTGAGAGCGAAGGTGGACGACAGCGAGCCATATTCTACTAGTTCAGGAGGTGGCCATTCTTCTACGAGCGTTTCCCCTGTTAAAGAAGTGCAGGTAGAACGAGCGAGCGAGCAAATTAGTGTCACAGGCCTAAATTGTGAGTATCCTTCTTATTCATTCTCATGTACTCGGCATACAGTATTATACCAGCTTAGCTTGAGCAGCTTATCATGCGCTTCGGTTTTGGCTGCGTTAGGTTTAAGGTCTTTGACCGTTGTAACTGTCCAGAGGAACATATGTCGCGTAAATGCGAGTGATACCGGCCGTGATAGCGCGGTTGTAGAACAGGGCTTATTACTACATGTAATGCCCTGGGGCTTATCTGCCTACTTATATGAAGATTTGGGAGCGGTATATCAGTTCAATACCTAGCCAATAATTACCAGGTAGCTTTATCTCTCAAAGTTCAAGTTACTTTTTAGTTCAATGAGATTAAGGGCCATGAGGTCATATCTAATGTTTAATATTTCTTTATGTCCTATAGGTTATAAGTCAACCTGTTACTAAACGCTTTGTCGTCGCCGTTTTCTGTTATTACGGTGGCAAGATCCCAGGATACCGTATGTGAAACAGTCTGATGAAAGGAGCAGACCTTCCATTACGTTTCCCTGGTCCAAGCAAGTGCCCGTGTGGACTTTATCTTTTATTTTTGTGCGAAAGCGGTAAGCCAGCTTACAATTTCCTTGCCGACTTTCTCGAGGGTCTTAATTACCCCTCTTTGATTTCAATCTGTACGGAGGATATTTCCTCCATCTCCTTGCTAGAGAGATTAGTTATCTCCATATATATATTTGGAAAAGGGAGCTAACTTATGTTAGTGAGTTAGGTTATTGGTTAAAGCGTTCTCCATAATTATATAATTTATTATTTTGTACCATCCCTTCGGGTCCTGGCTGTAACCCAGAAGGGTTCTATCCCTTTCTCCGATCAGCTACGCTTTACGCTAGCTTCATTAGTGTTTAGCACATTTATGTTTGATTAAACCGTTTTTTTATTTTCCTACTCTTACAACTGTGTCCCGTGTCAATTGTTTACCTTCACTGATCAGGTTTGAACGTGACAGACTGCCAACAGGAAGTTTTACTGCGAGGTTTTGAAGAGACTGAGAAAAATTTCGTGCAATCGACCAGAGTTGTGGAAGAACCAACGAAATAGAATACATCAAGTGGCTATACTTACTCTGCCATTGACAGCTGTTTTTCTTCAAAGTGTTCGCCTGTTTTTGGTAACTCATTGGAATCTTACATAAGTGATAATTTTCCTCTATTGATTTTATTTTTAGGAACTTCTAGTGGAAGGCCCCGCGATAACTACACATTCCTCAGGTCATTTAGTGACAACCGCATTACTGCATTAAAGATATTCCTTGAATTGACTAATTGGAATGATATGTTTTCATCAATCGCTAATTGTGATCTTGTGTTTGATCGTTTTATTGCTCATTTTAGTCTGGGTTGGGATCGTTATTTTTTCAGAAATCCATGTTGTAAGCCACGTGCGGTTTCTTTTCATCCGTCCCAACCTTGGATTACACATGATTAAGCGTAAGAAATTCCTTTATTTGCAATCTAGAAAGAATCCCTCACGCCGCAGGAAATTTAAAGATTATTCCAACTTTGTTAAGTTCGCCGTCAAAAGTTAACTAATAGGAAAATCTTTCACACTTTAGCTTCTGCCAAAGATAAGTGTCGGTTATTGCCTTCACTTTCTAATCGGGCTACTCGAGGTAACTCGCCTTTTGAACCGCATACCCCTATAAATTTTATGATTTGACCAACTTTGTTACTACGCTACTTCCCTCTGATGGGATAATGATTTCTAATGATCAACCCCTGTCAATTCTCTTTAAGTTTTTTCTGTGCACCTACTACTATACCTGAGGAAGTCTAAGATGTGATTTCGAGCATTAATTCTAGCACTTTTCTAGATCCCTTAGGGCTACGTTCAGATGTTATAAAACAATTAAAATGGTTATATCAAAGTCGTTAGCCTTAATTTTTAATTTGACTATATCAACAAGGGTATTTCCCACCATTTTAAAGCAGGCGCGAGCTACCCTTATTTTTAAAAAAGGGGACGCTAATTACAGAGCCCCTAACCTAGTTCGAAAATTACAGACCCATATCATCGTTACCGATTTTTTCCAAGATATTCCAGAAACATTTTTACAGGCGTTTGTCACAGTATATTTTTGATAATGAATTGATACATCTTGGTCGACATGGTTTTGTACCCCGACATAACACCGATACTACCAGTTTCGAATTAACCGGGTGTATTACCACTGAAATGATGAATAATAATATAGTTGCGGGTCTATTCGTATATTTCGTTAAGGCTTTCGATTCAGTCACCATACCACTATTGTTATCGAAATTACAATTTCAGTTTCATACTAAGGGGCCCCCTCTTGCTTGGATTTCCAGTTTCCTTACTGACAGGAAGTATTTTATGAGACACGAGGGTGTCTCTTCCTCCACTATGTCAAGGACCCATGGCCTTCCCCAGAGATCGATTTTGTCGCCACTGTTGTTTTTATTATTCATTAATGATTTGCCACTTATTCTAAATCAGGTTAAAATCATTATGTATTGTATTGTTGGCTGCCGATAAGACAACTGAAGATCTGGGAGAATACTAGATGCTGCTTTCAATGCTCTTACTGAATGGACTTCAATCAACAGAATTCAAATTAACGTCTCAAAAACGAAACTCATGTTATTCTTCCAGCGTAATAAGAGGTTAATCCCTGACAGAGTAATGGTATCTTTTATGGGATCACCAGTGGAATTGGTTGACTCCTTTAGATATTTAGGCCTAGTCCTTGAGCACGATTTATCATGGGATAAACATGTTTCGGCCATGATGAAAAAGCTTAAGCGGCACATAGGGGTGATTTCTAAGCTACACAATTTTCCTAAGAATATTCTTTTGTTACTGTACCAGCATTGATACAGTCAACGTTATGCAACGGTATTTTGCTTTGGGGAACCACCTCATAATATAACCTCTACAGAAATGGTTCCAGCGTATTCTATTAAAAGTGCCTTTACAGCTAGCTCGATATCTTGTTATTTTAAACCTTTCAAAATTCTTTCGATCTTTCAGTTATTTAAATTGGAGTGTAGCTTTTTTATTTTTAAAGTTATAAACTCTATGTTAGATGTTAATTCCCCTCTTGTTTTAACCAAGGTTCAAGATAGGCACAGTTATGCCACTCGCCAGTATGGCAATATTTAGATCCCAAAATCTCTTAGAAAGTATCGAAATATTTGTGTTTCACATTACGGTATGGACGTCTGGGCCTCTCTGTCTCATGAAATTCGTAATGAGGCGTTGTTTTCAAAGTTTCGACTGAATCTAAAATCTTATTAAGTAATTTATCAGTAGCAAGTGTCTAGAGATTTTAAATAGTTACTCCCACTTCTTATTATTATGTATCTCAATTTCTGCGTTTGATTTTATTACTTGTAGTTTTGGGAACTTCTAAGATTCTTATGCCATTGTGTAATTTTTTTGTATTTTTTGTTTGATTCAATGTTATTCTTAAGTAACAGTTACCTTACTCAATTTGTTTTGACTAATCTATTACTAACATCTTTGTTTTTACTATCTTTGATTTTGTACTTTGTTAGTTACATTAGAAGTGTAGTGTTCACCCGGGATCTTTACTAGTCGGTCTCTGACCATACTAGATCTTGGGTGACTTCTTGATTGTCATTTAATTATTTCTAATTAAATAAACATAAATAAATAAATAAGTAAATAAATAAATAACATACAGCCACCATATTTGAAGACAATTGAAAGTCCGTCCGCCATTTTTCTTTAGTGTAATGGGCGTGACAGACCTATTCACTAGTTTCCCATAAATCTTATGGGCGCGGCCATGTTGGTTGGCCCCTCCTATCCGGCATTGCTGCAATGTGCGTTTGTGTGCAAGTCAACTAAAGCACAGGTTATTTCTTCGTTTTTGCACCTTTACTGTGATTGAAGTGATTTACCAATGGTTTTCTTCAAGTTGTGTCTTTCTTAACTGCTAAATTAGTACATTATTAGACCACTATTACTAGAACATGGATTTTTAATTTGGATGGATAGGATGGATAGTTCAGTCTGTATCTCCCCTTTTATCCAGACTAGCTGTTTGGGATGAAAGGATGATGGTGAAATAGACAAACACAAACATCCATACCCTCGGCGGAATTCGAACCCGCGACTCGCTGGTTACGAGAGCGGCAAGACCTTCGCCTTAACGCTCTCGGCCACCGAGCCGGCGGATTTTTTAATTTATTAACTCATCCCTTAAATTTTTAAAAATTTATAGACTAGTCTTTAATTTAAAATAGTAATCATCCATTTATTTGTGGAAAAGCTCATTAACCATAGATGGTTGTAGTATGTAAAGAGTACAAATAAACCAAACATGTTTTTTTAATATGGACCGTTTATTTTGAAAGTGGTGTAAGTCCATTTTCTCTTGTTTCGAGAAAATTAAACGTTAGCATATCTGTTAATTAAAAAATTTAGGCAAATTATATGAAGTCTGGCAATGTTTCTACTGTTTTATCGATATTTAATTTGATTATATCAATTTGTTTTAGGCGAATTAGACTATAATAATATATACAGGGTGTAACTAAAGATGTGTTACAAACTTTGGGGAATGATAGAACTGGTCAAAATAAGCATTTTTTGTTCTATGAACATTGGTCCACAACTGCATCGTTTAAGAGTTATAGCCACTGTTCAAAATGACGTCTTCAGCATCAATGCAGGCTTATGACACACCCCTTTCTGAATTATGGTATGGTCATGTAAATTTTTAAAGTAACATGACCACACCATCACATTACCATGCAAGCAGATCCTGCACACTAAAAAATCTAAAGTGTGTGATCGCATCCGGATATGGACTACACCTTTAACGAGTGCACTGACATGTTGTTAGTGTACGGTGCTGCAGACGGTAATGGAAGGGCTGCTTGTCGTCTGTACAGACGGCAGTTTCCACAAAGTCGTCAGCCAGCTCACACAATGTTTGCTCGGCTTGTGCGACGTCTACGAGCAACAGGAAGTGTAGCTGTGATGCGTGGAGAGCATGGTCGCGCTCGCACCCGTCGTACCGCTCAATTCGAAGAAGCTGTGCTTCGTAGAGTTCACGAAAGACCAACATGTAGCACCCGTGCGCTTGCACACATCATGAACACAGATCACATGTCTGTTTGGCGAGTTCTGCATGACCAACTGTTTCATCCGTTTCGTATGCAACGAGTGCAAGCATTTGGAGCTGCTGACTTTGCACCACGTATGGCATTCTGCAGATGGTTTCTTGCACGTTGTAGAGAGGAACCAGCATTCCCACAGCAGGTGCTGTTCACTGATGAAGCAACCTTCACCAGGGAAGGCATTTTCAACCATCAGGATATCCATGTTTGGGACCGTATCGACCCACATGCCATTTCGACAAGGCGCTTCCAGCAACGATTTTCTGTCAACGTGTGGGCTGGTATTGTTGGCAATCGCCTCATTGGGCCGTACATTCTCCCAGCTCGTATGAATGCACAAACCTACCTCGTCTTTCTTCAGGAGGTGCTGCCTGAACTGTTGGATGACATACCTCTTAACATCCGTCAAGTAATGTGGTTCCAACATGATGGTGCACCTCCACATTTCTCACAGCATGTCCGCGCCTTCCTCACTGATACGTTTGGCGATCGTTGGATTGGACGGGATGGTCCAGTTACCTGGCTGCCACGATCACCAGACCTAACACCATTGGATTTCTTTGTGTGGGGCCACCTAAAGTCCCTGATCTACGAAACAATGGTTAATTCAGTGGAGGAACTCATCGCACGATTGGCTGTAGCAGCAGACAACACCAGGGACTCCCAGCAGATGCTGCAACGGGGTGTCTTGCAACGTACAGCGACGAATGCAAGCCTGCATTGACGCTGAAGGGCGTCATTTTGAACAGTTGCTATAACTCTTAAACAATGCAGTTGTGGACCAATGTTCATAGAACAAAAAATGCTTATTTTGACCAGTTCTATCATTCCCCAAAGTTTGTAACACACCTTTAGTTACACCCTGTATTTATAGGCTGTAAATGGACTTACACCACTTTCAAAATTAGACAACTGTAAAAATCCTTTAATTTCAATTTTGAAAAATCAAATATAACTTAAAATATACTTCACTTTAATCCAATTTTGTTTACAAATACGTATAACAAGACATAAAATTTAATTTTAGACGCTAATTACATTGTCAAAGTTACAAGACACGGATAGATTTTACTTATGCTCTGCATGTGGCAGTGTTTCGAAATATGCATGATGCACCGGAGGTACATAGGGTAGTAACTGCATCATGTCTTTATATTTTTCGTAACTAATAGGCCTGGCATTTTGGTACAAAGGCGCCAGGGCGAATTTTTCAAATTTTGGCGGTCTTCCAGGACGTGTAGGTAATAAATTTATAGTTTTGTTGTTCATAGCAGAATTATTTTCATCCTCTGAACCTAAGATTATTCTTCTGTTTATATTCATGGGCTTTATGTCTGTGTGAATTTATTTATAATGAAATAAAATAAATATTTTCAATTGTTATAATAATATAATATTGATTTACCATTTGTTCTTACCTATATCACTATCTGATGTTAATATGAAGTTATCCATTTTAAGAAACAAATGGAATAAATTAACAACTCTATAACCTAAGTTAGCTACTCTTGACACGTAATATGGCACGTAAGATAAAACAAATGAATAATAACAGACTATTAATTGGCAACCGTCTGCTAAGCCACCTACCTCTGTCAATTGGACTTACACCACTTTCATAATCGATGATTATGTAATTTCATTTACCGACCGATTTTAAGTTGCACAAAACATGGGAATTTTTTAAGAAATTAAACATGGACTGGTTATACATAAAAAATATACATTAAATTAAGCACGAATTACGTGATAGCTCATTTTTTTAAAAAAATGGACTTACACCACTTTCAAAATAAACGGTCCATATAACTTTAATAATAGCAAAAATATGATTTCTGAAATAGGTGATAAAATTCCACATCCAAATAGCATCAACGTTGGATGGTGAATAATTTCAATCGATTCCCAGAGTAAGATATAATCTTTAGTCCCAGATTCAATCAAATTAAAAAAAAAAAACACAAAAAACAACTACCACTGCATTTTTTCCTGGTGTATAGTTTTTTCTCTGTAACGCGGCAATCCAACGTCTTTTCTCTTCATCTTCATCTTCGTGAATGTCACAGTCTTCTTCCTTCCACATCTTCAACTTTCTCCAGTTCTTTTTGCATCCCACCACTGCACAACATGTTCCACTAGACCTCAAAGCCATATTTAATAGTATTAATCGTCTAGTTTAGAAACAAACGTTAACAGAACGTGTAACAACGATTTTTTTCTCCTACACACAAGCTAAACAAACGCACATTTCACATTGCAGTAATGGCGAAAACCTGCAGCGCCCTCGCGGGACAGTTGACGCGACTGTTATAGGAAACTAGTGAATAACTCCAGCATGGAATCCTATGGGCGTAGTAGAGGATACCATGACTAATACTGGGTGCCCACTTAGCGCGCGATCGTGCGATTCTATCGTTTTGTGAAGCACGCATGCGCAGTGATGTCACGAGGGCGATTCTGTGGCGCATCTGAGGTGATTGAAAAGCTCTGCTTGCCAGAGCTTTTTGATCGCGCGACGCTATCGAACCCAGTCAGAAAACAGTTTCGAATCACGTGGCCCATGCAATCATGGCAGCACCTATTTCGAGATGGAAAGCGAAATGATCACGTAGATAGCGCATGCGCATTCAGTCACGCGGCCGTCGCGCCAAGTGGGCACCGAGAAGCAAATTGATCGCCTGGCGTTTGTTGCGCATGCGCATATGACTCAAAGCGATAGAATCGCGCGATCGTCGCGCTAAGTGGGCACCCAACATAAAGCAGCGATTTCCAAATTATAATAAGTTTTGTTTTGTTTGTGTTAATAACGAAATCCTAAAGGTGTGATAATTTAAGTCTGCCGCGGAACTTGGACTCAAATGTGTTAAAGGAACCAAGGAACACTAAATTAAAGTAAAATCATTAACTAATGTTTATTTTTTTATTAAGGGTTATATAAGTATTTTTCAATATGCAAATGAATGGATATTTATAAGAGAAAAGGACGAGACACAAAAACCCTGGAATGCAATAAATAGTTAATAAATACAACTGAAAAATAAAATAATAATTAACAAATAA
>JAHWFO010094568.1:46939-69526 GCA_023313115.1 Rhysida immarginata
GTGCTCAGCATTTTGTATGATAACTTAAAAACGAATTAACTTTACCGCACTCTGTTTTCACCAATCCATTAATATTGGACAGAGCACGAACAAGATCGAACGTGAGATACCATGAATAGGTACGCGCTCTAATGCCACGTGCTCTAATGGTACAATTATGAAACCCCCTGAAAAATTTCCTATAACCAGATATGCCATGTAATATATCAAAGAATTCGTAACGACTTTCCATGAATGAATATGTACGTATGAGTAACTACTGATAGCAGATATTGGTCTACTGACACGTGTAGGTATAAAGATGTCTCATAAATGAATATAACGCGTAAGTAATGATGACTGGAAATTGTTTTAGTAGCACGTGCTCTAATGGTACCATATAGTACTGTTTAACTTTCAGTGTTAAAATATGGTATGTAATATATCAAACAACTCGTAACAATGTGCCACGACTGAATATACCGAGTAAATAATGATAGTGGAAATTGGTTCACTAGCACGTGCGCTAATAGTACCCTATGGCACTGTTATAACTTTCAATGCTATGATCTAGCATGTAATATATCAAACAACTCGTAACAACGTGTCATGACTGAATATAACGAGTAAATAATAAGAGTGGGGATTTGTTTAGTAGCACGTGCCCTAATGGTACCATATGGTACCCTATGGTACTGTTGTAACTTTCAATGCTAATATATGGCATGTAATAATCAAACAACTCGTAACAACGTGTCATAAGTAAATATAACGAATAATTAATGATACTCGATATTTGTTTAGTAGTACGTGTTGGAATGGGCTTTACAATGGTAATAAATTGTATGTAATCTAGAAGTGATCTACTGGATGCTTTTGAAAAGGATGTAGTGAGATACCTAGCGATGTTCTGCACCTTAAAATAAACACACGTTTCGTTTTGTCGAAATTTCTTTACTTAAAGTAGTAAACAGCCTGTGAAATTTGGTTATACTCTGCCGATAACGAAAACAAAAGCACTTGAAAAAAAAACTAAACACCATCACGTGTTCCATTAATAGGTTTCTGCGAAATACCTATCCACTAAACTCGACCATTCTCACAGCCCACTGAAAGATTCGTATTTACTAGACCTCAAAAATGAACTTGTCAACAAATTAGGAAAGACGTGCAAGTGGATAAATGATCGAGAGATACAGTATTGTTGGCTGGATTGCTTTTTGCGGTATGACGCACATTCATACTAGCGACTGTTCAACAAACTGTATGATTTACTAACGTCATTCATGCGCTTTTGTTTAAGTTATGGGCGGAGTTTAACCAAACTTCACGAACTGTTTACTCATTTAAAGTATGCAATTTCGACAAAACGTATGAGGAAACTTGTGTTTATTTTAAGGAGCAGAAATCGCTAGGTATCTCACGACATCTTTTTCAAATGCACCCTGCATAAGTAAAGATCTAATGAGAAAACGAATGAAAATAAATGGTTTTATGCTATATAATATTAATTTATGGCTTGTTCCTGATTCGTATAAGTAATAACATCCATAATAAAATTTATATAATTCACTATACGTAGATTCGATTACAGTCGCCACAAAAGTTTTCACTTTGGTCGTGTGGTCTTTGCACACGCATTTTTTTTCTTTTAATGTTTTGTAACTGTGCTATCGTCCACTTTTTAATATATTTTTCTGTTATAATATGCTGTTATAATGAAAAAAAATATTTTTAACAAGTAAGAGCAATAAGGAACACATTTTCAACTAATTATGATAATAATATCTGTTATAAAAGTGTACATAATTCATAAACATATATCGATTTGTGACATTCACCACCCCCAATTCAAGGACCAGCGTCCACCTCCTACAGGTAAGCGCCTGGGTTTGTGTGATGCCAAGAGTTCGAGGCCTAAAATGAGGTTGATAACGACATGGAGATGTGGGGTTATAACTTTTATTCGCATTTACAAACACTGTAACAGGATGCACAAAAAAAAAAAACCCATCAACCCAATGATAAGGTTTAGACATACTGCAGTGCACTGCTCTGTTTACCTTAAGGGCCCTTATATTTTTTTTTTATTATTATTATTTTTTTTAAGGAGTTAAGATATATCATACAAAGCCCAACAGAGATCTGTATGGTCTAATGGACCGATAAGTTAGATCTCTGAGGGCTCCAACCAAATACATATTGAAGAGTACAAGTTAGTAGAACTAAACATTGTAACCAAAAAGAAAGGAAATAAAAAATAATAACAAGCAGACATACAAGAACGTACTATAATGAATAAAAAAAAGGTAAGTGCATATAAATAACCTATATAAAATAACCTCAGCGGTACCTTATTGAATAAATCCATACAGGAAATTACATCCAAATCAAAAATAAAAAGTTAATTCATTCCCGCCCGTTTCCCACATGGGTGTATAGAAATATAACATACCAAAGTGATACTAGTTATTTAATATTAATTAAATTACATACCAACATCGGAGCTCGAGGGGTGCCAGAGTGGACAAATTGACCAACAAAGAGGCACCCCTAGACCAATATAAATAAAATACACATTGCTCAAACAAGGTAAAGAATAGAAAAACAGATAATACACTAACAACAAATGTTTATAATCAGTGGAAAAAAGAAAGACTATTACAAAAAAAAGCACTATTATATGTCTGTTAATAAACAAACAAAACTTAAACAAGAAATAAATGTAATTTTTTAAATCCGAAAGTTCAGGGGAAGATGGAAAACGTGATATTTTAAAAGTTTATAAAAAGCAGGATAAGACGCTACAGCGCGTAATTCGGTGGGCAAAAGAGCCCAACATCTAATACCAGCATATGATAGACATCGACGGCGGTAATTGGGTTTAGTTAGCGGAGGATATAGGTCATGGGACGATCGTGTTGGGTATCGATGGTTATCAGGAGTGGGAACAAGGATAATAGGAGTTGAAACAAACAAGATTGAATTCGAAGCTTTAAATACGAATGCACAAACACGAACAAAATACAATTGGTAAACGGTGAAAATACGGTATTCGCTAAAATAGCGTGACACAGATGCAAATTTAGGCAATCTAAGAAGAGTTCGTAAGAACCATTTCTGGAGTTTAAGAATCCGAGTAAGGTTCCAAGAAGTGGAAGATCCCCAGAAAATAATGCTGGAGCAAAGAGAGGAGTGAATCCACGCATTATATAAGAGTAATAGAATTTTTGGGGGCAGGAAGCGTAGTCTGGAGATAATACCCTGTTTCGCGTTGAGATTAATAAGTAATGAGTCAATGTGCTGGTCCCAACTAAGGTCATGAGAGATAGTTATACCCAAATATCTAAAGGAGGAAACAGTAGATAATAGATTACCATCATAATAGAGGGGCAATACTTTAGGTACATCGCGCTTGTTTCTCTGATAGAAAACCATAGCTTTTGTCTTTTCAGTGTTTACACGCAATGAATTCTTGTAAGACCAAATTTTCAAATATCAAGCATGCATTAAACTATATCCCATAAGTTCAGTATCTCAATATCCCTTGGTGCAGTCATATGGTGCGCAGAACATGTTACACACAGGTTGAAGAATTATACCTGGTTTAAACACGTGAGATAGCAACCATGTGCATGGTTATCCGCTTGGTAGAGTACGCCCAGAACCTCCGCATAAAGCATTCCTCTTATTAACGCTACTCCAGCGCTCGGTGTTTCTTTTGTTACCACCGGTGGAGGAGAAACACGGAACCCCCCCCCCCCTGGCCGATTCTGAGCGCTCCGAATCAGAGGACTTGGTACCATATCAAAGGAACATCGCCGTCTGACATAAGAAATAGCTGTCCTAAAATTTTGCACTAGGGACTACTACCTCACCTAAATATATGATGCACTCCTGCATGCCACACCATATGATGACACCACAAATGTTTCATACATTAAAATAATTCTTAACTAATACAATTGTGTCTTCCGAGCATCTAAGGCAATTAACAGTTCCAACTCCAGTTCAAGAGAGCAATTTTAGATCCGTTCAAGTTCACTTAATGCACTATAGTCAATGTTATCCAACCTGAAGGGGAAGTTTCTATGTGGTGCATGAGACAACTATAACGCCTTATTTCCGAGGGAGATTAATCAACGAAAGTCCTTGACACATTCCTAGTGTGCATGAAGAAATATATCCTTCAAGAAATAATCGAATGTCGATGTCGCCATGTCCTTGAGTACGATTAGCCAAACTGACTTCAAATTAAGTCTCCCAACTTTCTACTTACATTGCTGTATTCGTAAATCATTTTATCAAAACTTCTCAAGTAAATTAACCAAACTTGTTAAGAAGCTTATACAGCTAACATGATTCGAAGTATGTTTTTCACTGATGTTTTTTTTAACATCCTCCCTTCATCCAGAAAAATTATATTTTTTTTTAACACAACAATCCCCTTCGACCTAAAAAAAAAAGCATTCCACACACAACAAAAACTTATTATAATTTTTTTTTACATGACATCACGCCACGGACCAAAACAATGCTCTGCCTAGAGCCTTACTTGTTTTTAACCTCAATTAGCTTAACAACAACAACGGCTCAAGGCAATTAAAATAAACACACTAAAAACAACGAAAACAACGCCACAACGAGGGAACAATCACACTATAACAAATACACACACAAAGCAATGAATCACACAACAATACCTGATTGAAATAATGAAGAGCTGATAGACGAAACAGTAATATTCTCTTAAAAAATAATCTTAATCTTACAACAAAAATGAATGCCTTGTATTCGCATTAAAATTGACTTTAATCACCAAAAAAAAAAAAAAAAGGAATAGTGACCTCCGCCGGACCCATGTAACATTAACTGACATGGAATGTCACAGATTTTAAAGAAAAAACAAATTTTTTAATGTGTTTAACTTTTCATTTCTTCTTATGTTCAGGTTTTGATGTCTTTGCCTCTTGCCCATATTGGGCGCTATAATAAAATAACATAAAATAATCGTTTTAACAAATAATTTCGAAGTTGTAAAATATTTACAGTTAGGCTTGTCGAATACAACGTGCTGGATGGTATTCTTCAAAAAAAACAAAAAACAAACATTTGAAACCATGGAAAGTTCTCCTCTTGTAATAATCACCAGTAGCAGAAGTAGGAAATATAATTATCATTAAATCAACAAACGTAATTGTCTAATTTTATCATTCTTACATAAACGGACAACAAATTTTTTTTGAACTATTAGTTATGGGGTGGGAAGCACAACAATATGTAGGAATATTGCCATTGGGATGGAATGCTAATTTCATGGAAGACATAGGAGTTATCGAGCCGTCACTGCCATATCCTTTGGAGAATATACGTCCGAAATTGTCCTAAGTATCACAGGTCAGCTACTGCGTCCCTTATCCTAAATGTTCGTCCAATAAGAATTAATTGTACTGCTATATTTATTCAAGGGATAGTTAGTGCCTTTTCTTTATGGAAAATGACACGTAGTCTATTCTATTAAGTCCTTCCCGATTTTAAGTTTTCTAATATCCATAGTCTTGGGAATTGATTTAATACACTAGACTACCTAGCTCGCTGTAACTACTAAAGTAAAGTACTGTGTGAGCGTAAAGTAAAGTACACTGATTTATTTGTATTTTATTAATTGAGTTGTGTTCCGCTGCTTACTATATTCTCAGTACGGCTCCTTATTACGTTAGCTGAATAATTCGTATTATCAGTGAATTTAATTTGTTACCGTTTAAGTATTTTCTTGTTGTACTTAACTGAAGAATACCGGTAGTATTTTTCCAGCGGCATTAATATTCGTACCAGTCTGTTTCGAATATATTAATTTATAGTAGTTTTGTATACCAAGGCTCATACTAATTCAAGATTCGTTAATACTTACTAAAAATAAGTGTATTTTCATACAACAACATTTCAGTGTCTAGTTATAACACTACAATGCAGCGTGAGAGATTTAAATCACTTAAAGCTGCTCTAATGACACACCGCAATGAAGGTGAGACAGATATAATGATTAAATTCATCAATGGCTTTCCTCAAATTGTGAAGTCTAATTCAAAAAACTAAAGTACTCGGGAATATCCATATATTATCAAAATGTAAATGGACTACGCACAAAATTGACTGAAATTTCATCAAATTGCTCTGTACATGATGTTATTTGTCTTACTGAGACCAACTTATGTCCAGATATTAACAACGTCGAACTTGGCTTAACTAATTATGCCATTTATCGACAGGATCGTGATGAATCCATCAGTGCAAAATAAATCAGGTGGTGGTGTTCTTCTTGCGATTAGTAACCATTTTTTCTCCACGCATTAAAAACAAATACATCGAGAGTGGAACACACGTTTGTTAAGATTAACAATCCTGGATGCTCCTCTACAATCTTCTGTGGAGTATACAGGGTCGGGACACATTAATATGACCACCTCTCCTCGAACATCTTGGAACGTCCCATGGTATGCAGATGAAAAATCATTGCATATCATTAAAAGCTGACAACAGCAGACGTGTAATAGCATCCGTTAACACAGCAGTTGTCGCCGTCATGGGCAGAACAATTGACCTGTCGGACCTCCAAAAGGGGATGATCATTGGCTATCGCGCCAAGGGAAGCAGCATTTCAGAAACGGCCACCTTTGTGAACTGCTCTAGGACTGCCATTGTGAAGGTGAACCGCGGCTGGACGAACCAGACATTTTCAAACAACCGAAGAGGTAACTGTGGGGTTCCGCGGGCCATTGATCATAGAGGCGAGCGTCGGTTACGACGCCTGGCCAAGAGCAATCGACTGCCACTATTGAGCAACTGACAAAGCAAACGAACAGTGGGGCCACTAGGCGTGTCAGCACCAAGATAGTGCAATGATCCCTCCTGAGGTTAGGGCTCAGGAGCAGGCGTATGGTAACAGCACCCATGTTGACGCCTGTGCAACGCCGAAAACGCCTCCAATTCGCAATGGACTATCACCATTGGATCTCGGCCGAGTGTCAAAAGGTTGCTTTCTCTGACGAGACGCGGTTTCTGGTGAACAGAGTGGACGGACGATGGAGAATTCGCCGGGAAGCATCTGAGAACAGGCATCCCGACACCATTGTTGGCAGACGACAGGCTGGTCGGGGAGGTGTGAATGTTTGGGGGGTGTTTTCGTGGTATGGTCTGAGTCCACTGATCCGCTGGAGGGTACACTGAATGCTGTTCGTTACCTGACGATGGTCGCAGACCAGGTACACCCCTTTATGTCGACAGTGTTTCCTCAGGGTGATTGAACCTTTCAACAGGACAATGCTCCCTGCCATACTGCCAAAGTTGTCCACGAATGATTCGAGGAGCATGAGGATGAATTCAAGCTACTCCCATGGCAACCAAACTCCCCGGACCTCAACCCCATTGAACATTTGTGGGACCATCTCGATCGACATGTCCGCAAGCTGGACCCTCCACCACGCACGTTGATGGAATTATGAGAAGCACTGATCGCCGAATGGTCCCAGATACCTGCAACCACCTTCCGAGGACTTATTGACTCTCCGCCACGTCGACTAGCTGCTGTGCTTGCCGCCAAAGGTGGATATTCCGGATATTAGCAGGTGGTCATATTAATGTTTCCCGACCTTGTATATTCCTCCTGGTGCACCTGTGGAGACATATCTTTTACATTTCAATGAGATTGAACATATGATGCTGGCACATCCTGGTTCAAACGCATGCATCTTAGGTGACTATAACCTTCGTGAGCTTTCACCTTTTTGGACCACACACAGTAAATACTACGACCGACACGGTCTCTACCCATCAGCCAATTATTTACTTGACATGTTAAATTTTTTAAATCTTACCCAATTTAATAAGACTGTCAATCATAATAATGTTATACTTAATTTGGTTCTGTCATCGGCTAAATTAGGTGTTGCGGATGCCTACCCTATTATTCATCCTGATCCACATCACCCTCCTCTACAATGCTTTTAGTATGCGGAAGACACTAGTAACAAAATGAAATATGATTTACTTTCCTACGATTTTGTTAATGCTTATTATGATATATTGTGAATCATCTCTATAGGGCAGATTGGTGCTTATTAGAAAATCTGGATCTGAAAAGTGCTATTAATTACTTTTATAATGTTATTTATGATATTATCGAGCATTTTGTTCCAAGAATTAAAATTAGAACTAACCGATATCCTAAGTGGTTTTCCTCGGAATTGAAATTGCTTGTATGCCGCAAAAGATCTGCCCATCATAATTATAAGATAATAGGATCCATGGATGACTATAAGTACTTCTCTGCTCTAAGAGCACAATGTAAAAATCTTGCAAAAATGTAAAACCTACATTTCTTTAATAGAATCTGCAGTCTACACCAATATAAAGTCTTTCTGGAATTACGTCAACTCAAAAAAGTTAAACAATGATCTGCAATCCCGTATGTGCTATATTGATGATGTCAGGACCGATCCGCTTGAAATAGCTAACTTATTTTTCCAATATTACTGTTCTGTTTATGATGATTCAGGTGCGGTTCCCCCTGTTTGTGATCTGTTATATTGTGACTGGAGTCAGTGTATGTTTGATTAAGGTGCTGCTCAGCCATATACGCCCGCATTATTCCCCATTATAATCGTTCCCGTAGCTGGAATTAAGTGTCCAGTTAGTGGTAATAGGTGTGTTTACCAATCGCGAAAATTGGGGGGGGGAGGGTTCATCAGCCCGTATATTTTTATAACAGGCGTTTGTTTATTGCATGTTGGGTTGCTTTTTATGTTTAAATAGGGCTTTACACCGAACCCAAAACGTATTTAGTTAAGCAAATCTTATGTAGCATGTAATATTTTCAGTTTTCAGTTTAAATTATCATTTGTTAATGGGGGAATTGTTAACTTACTTGAGCGAACTGTCGGAGTCGGCAACAATTGTACTGTACGTAATAGCTCCTGTTTGTTGTAATAAGTCGTTTCCGAGAATGTTGACAATCTTACTACGTGTTTTTTGTATTAGAGAAAAAAGATATATATTAAAAAAGCGACGAGAAGCTTCATGCTTGTTCGTTCGATAAAAAAAAGACGCTTATAAAATGTCAGCGATAGGAGAGGCCGCCATAACGATGAAATCGTTGATTTCATCGGGTGAATGCATCGAACTAGCTTACTAATATGCTATAAACATTAACTTTTAGCTAATAGAAGTTAAGCCAGTTTGTTTATCTATTTTTTTATCGCCGAGAGAATCCTTTTTCCCCCGGAGCCATACAGTTAAAAGTCAGTATCGAACTTTGCGATGGGACAGCGTTCCAAGCAGCAAGAGTAAGGACAGGTCGTATCTGCTATGTCAAGAATTCAACGTTGCTGGAAGTCTTCTAGTTTTGTTGAGATGATTCCATTATTGTATTTTTATAAGTGCCATGAGAGTGTTGTTGCGATCGAACTGCGTCAGTGTTGGTGTTTAACGCTGTTTTAAAGCGTTTCAGCGGACAGTAATTTATCTTCTCATTTCTTTTTTGATAATTACCTGTCTTGTTAATGCCTAGTGTAACGGAAAACGACGCTTAAATTGTATTATCATTACGATATAAGCTTATGTTTTTAAGTGATAGTTTTCTGAGTGCATGTTCTCTGTAGCTTCTGGCTTGTTAGTTGCACTTCGTTGTAATAAGTGCGTAGTAAGAGCGCAGTAGGAGCTTGGCTTGCAGTATTTCACGGGTGGAGCATTGCGTTAGTAGTTGAGTTCAAGTCAGTATAAAAAGGGTTACTGCCTCTCTCCCTGTGGTTTGGTCCTCCTGACCATGATGCAGTCACAATGCAATGGTCATTTGGTCAGGGGATAATTTAAAAGGGAGGCGCAACGCTCTCCTTGCTCACTCGTGTCTGGGGTCATGTGACCTACTGCAAGGTGTTAGCTGATTGGTTATCAACAGAGAGCATGGCCTCTGATACATATTCTGATGCATTATAATTAGATAATTATTGTGTAATGCAGAGTAGGCATTATAGTTAAATGATATATTTATGTGCTAATGCATAGTTAGTGGAAGATAAGGGGTATTGTTGAGTTTAAGGTTACAGCACTGTCCCAGGATCCTAAAGCTAGGTTAAAGGGGAATAGAGGGAATGATTACGAGTTGTGCTCATAATGGTAATTCTTAAAGTTAATTGGGAACGAATGATTATATCTTTTGGGAATATTTAATTGTTTTGGGATTTTCAAGCCGCATAATTGCGCTGTTACATTGTTTTATTTAATAGGTGTAAAAGAGGATTCCGCATAATAAAAATAGTAGTTCTACTTTTAATTTACGTGTTCCTTGATTGGTATTTCTAGCCTTACACAAGTCTCATACCCTCGGCCCCACCCGCGTCGGAGTTGGCTTTGCCTTGGGTCTTCGAGTAGGCCCCTCTCACGCGGGGGTGGTCACATTTTGGCGCCCGAACAGGGGCTTGTGGGTTCTAAGGTGCAGGATTTCGGCTGTTACCAAGCAGGGTACACTGTGTTTTTTTTTTGCTCTTAATGCGTGCTGGGTTTAGTGCCAAGGCTCAATATTATGAGGGGAGATTTGATAATGAGATAAATAGTTAAATGAGTGTCGTGGTGGGTGGTCGTGCAATGGGGTACTGTGCTATGTTGGCTAGGGAATACGGGGTAGGTGCGGTTGAGATATGTGCCCCTATTCAGGGCTTGAAGTTTGGAGAAGTGCTCCCTAAACAAATTAGTGCAATTAAATGCTTGGTGCATGAGTATGGGACTCGATTCAGGGACGATGTGGCTGGGGCGCAGGGGGTTAAAGACTTCCAGGCAGAATATGGTATGGATAAATCCCGCCCGGTGTTCGTGCGTCAGTATAAAGTACCACATGTATACCGGGAAGCCTACAAGGCAAAACTGCTGGAATTGGAAGGTGCGGGAATTATCGAACCCTCTAGTAGCCCCTGGAATTCGCCTGTACATGTGGTCCCCCCAAAAAATGGGGACGTAAGGATTACCCTTGACCTGTGGCAGGTGAATCTGCGCACCAGCCCGGTGGATTTCCCAGCTCCTATTATACAAGATATATTGGAGGAGTTGAGGGGGCATAGGTTCTTTTCAGTCCTCGACCTCAATAATGGATATTTTCAAATCCCGTTGGTCGAGGCACTGAAGGAATGCTATGCTTTCCAGTCCCCTTGGGGTAAGTTTCAACTAACGAGACTTCCCCAGGGAGGAAAGAACTCCTCCCATATTTTTCAGCAGTACATTGTAACTACTCTGCGAGAAAAATTTGGGGGGGAAGTCCACACGTTCCTGGATGACATCCTAGTCTCCACCAGTACCTTTGAGAGACACTTAGAGGTGCTCAGATGGGTATTTGAGCGGTTTAGGGAGAAAGGGTTAGTTATCAAACCTTCCAAGTGTCAATTTTGCCTTCCGCAGGTACATTATCTTGGTCATGTGATATCTGCGGAAGGGAGTAGGCCAGATCCAGGCTATGTGGAAGCACTAATGCGTTTAAGGGAGCCGCGCAACGTGCGTGAGGTACGTAGCTTGGTAGGCTCGATAAATTTCTATAGGCCCTTCCTCCGAGACCTCTCAGACACCCTCACCCCAATCACGAATTTAACAAGGAAGGGGGTACGGTTTGTCTGGAATGCGGAGTGTCAAAGGGCATTAGATCAGGTAAAGGCGATGTTATCCTCTGCCCCGGTGTTGCGGCCGCCTGATTATGAGTTGCAATTTATGTTGTGCACCGACGCCTCAGATAAGGCAATTGGTGCCGTGCTGCAACAGGAAGTAGGGGGGGGGGGTGACACATACGATCGCTTTTTCAGTCAAAAACTGAAAGGGGCGCAGTTGCACTATGCAACTATAGAGAAAGAAGCCCTTGCTATCGTACGCGCCGTGACGCATTTTCGTCACATAATTTTGGGCTTCCCGACCACAGTGATCACGGATCATCAACCGTTGGTATTTATAAACAGAATGAGAGACGCAAACCAACGTATCCTGCGAAGTGAATTTACAATGTCATAAGTGAATTAATTATTCCAATCAAACTACGGGCGATTTGCTAGCGGAATCACTAGCGAAGTAGCTATAATGCTTTTGCCCGACCCGAGGAACACACCTCAGGTTTACAAAACTGAATTAGCTAAACTACTATAAATGAATTAAATAATCTAATCCCGCTCGACCCCTCCTAGGGCAATGCAGCTTTAGCCGCGGTAATCAGGGCGACCACTCATTTTTTCAAAAATATTATAGGAATTATAGGAGAAAGAAAAAAAATATAGGAGATTTATAGGAGAAATATATCTTTATTTATAAACAGCATATCTGTGCATACTATACGATTATATTATTGGGTTCGCTATATACGTATTTTTAAGGCTTCCTCTTCTTAGTCAGGCCAACAAAACTGTCCAATAATTTTCTCTTTCTACCTTCAACATCACTTTGTTGCTTTCTAATATCTGCTAACTTCTTATGAGCATCACTGTTTTTCTTTTCAGCTGCCGATATCATCATCTCAGCTACTGCCACTTTTTCCATATTCTTTCTTTTCACCGCTTCTGTTAGCATTTTCATACCTTCCTCTTTAGCAGTCTGAGAAGTCTTAACATCAAACATAATTTCAGTCTCCTGTTTTAGGGAATCTTCCTTGTCCTTCAGTGATTGAGCATCCTTCTTTTGTCTTTCTTGTAACTCTTCATTTACTCGAGCAGCTTCATGTTCCTTTTTGGACTTTTCCTCTTCCTCAGTTTGTTTTCTTTTTTGCTCTTCTAATCTCAACATATACAATCTGTGGGCAGAGCGGGCCGCAGAAAGAAGGTCTTTTGTTATTGACACACACTGTGCTTTTCCATCATGTAATTTTACGACATCTTTCAGCAGTCTGAGAGAGCTAATACTTCTGGTCTCTAAGTTATTCCTCTGATCAGTAACAATCAGCCCATTTTCTGAAAATCCTCTTTCCACAGTACGTTACCATGAGGTAGTACAAGCATAGCCCTTATGAGTTTTGAAATTAAAGGGAACTTCCGATTGTCTAGTCCAGTTGCCCAAAACTTATCAATTCTGTCGGCTGGTGAGAACGATGGTAACAACTGCAAGCATTTCCACTCATCTACGCAGCGTGCAACATCATTCATTCCATCCAAATGCTCCTTCATTTTACTAGCAATCCTGTGGATTTCTGCAACGCTACAAAATTCACTGGATTTTAGAGGATTCAAACAACGAACAACCTTCAACAAACTGTTATCAAAGGGAAGTTTTTTCAGCAGGTACTCTGTTACAGTCACATAAAACTTTCTTATCTGTCTAAGTAGCTTGGGCTCCTGGTTTTTCGCCTGTTTTAGAGCTTTCCTCGTCAATTCACCAATTACTAGTTCAACATCCTCCAAATGATTTGCTCTAACTTTAAAATTGCCACGTATAGCTTCCAGCTTCACAAATTTCAGCATTAAAGACTGGACAATTTTCGTAAAATGGTCGTACAGCAATTGGATTTAAGGGGTTTGACTTTGAAAAAGCGTCAAGAATTCCTCAAATATGGGCAACACATGTATTAAGAAATAACAGATAACCTGAGTTTCCTTTCCATTTTCCATACGTAGGATGTTCCTGCATATTATTTTGAATCGAGCACAGGTTGGCTGATTTTTTTCAGATGAGCTGAGGTGCTTGAAGTAAACCACACAAACTTGCAACTGATCGATCAATCTTTCCAATGCTGGTCCTAAACTTACCCAACGTGAGGGCACATGCTTCATGGGAAGGAGGATAGGCATCTTCATTTCTTTCTGTAGGTTTTGCAAGTCTTCACGGCGGGCTGAAGACTGTTTAAAGAAGAAGTGAAGATCTACAGTAAGTTCTTCAATTTGAGTCCCAAATGCAAGCAAAGCCTTATGGAAGGCATTATGTATTATATGCAAATTGCATGTTCCAATGTCTATTACTCCAGGTAAATTTAACTCCCTGAGCTTTGAGGAAAGCAATCGGAAAACTGTTTTATTGACATTAGGTCCATCCGAGCCCAGTGATAAGAAATACTTCAAGTCAAATTTGTCCATTTCAAGATTTCGGATAATTGCCTCACTTATATCCTCACCTTTTGCATGCCCAAATGTAATGAACTTATAAAAGTGAGTAACGACTTCATTCTTTGCATCGCTCCAATATCTGACATGCAAATCAAGTTGCTTTTTTACTTGTACATTTGTAGTTTCATCATAGTGCACAGAAAATGGCGATTTTGACTCATTAATCTCTTTAACCAACTTTGTTAGAAATACAGGTGCCAGTCCGTCACTAACCAAATATGCTTCTTTTGTTCTCCCCATTTTGAAATCTTGGGCAATCATGCTATCAGGAAACATTGCTTGAAATAACTCTGAACAATTACCAGATGAACGGAAGCTATAGTCACTGTGAGCACCATGCATAGCCCACAAAATTTCGGCATTTGTAACGTTATCATCGTGAATCTGAAGTTTAAATTCATTTGTTTCAATCCTACTTTGTTTCGAGGATGCCGCAACTTTAGCCTTTTCAGTGTGGTTTATACCTTTGGCGTGTTGTAATACTTGGTCGATTCCAGAATTTTCGATGGAAATAACTTTGCTACAGATCATACATGCAACTTTGTATTCATCTTTTTAATCACGTTTACACCAAGAACCGATTACGTGTCCATTAGAATCCTATTCAGTTAGCCAAGCTTCTTGATATTTCGTCTTATATTGCGCCATATCAGCTAAATTCGAATAAACGAATAGAAAAGAAATGTATAGACTTAACCTTTTCGATTAAAGAAACGTGAATCACATGCTGAATACCCATTTACCTTTTCATGTTGTTGTTGTTATTGTTGTGAAGCACTCGTAGATAGACTATTTAACTTATATTTATGTCTCTACAGTTATTTCCACGCCTTTTCATGTCTGAGAGGGAAAAAGCGCGCGTTTCCTACCACGTGACGATGACAACACGAAGAAAACGGCTGCATTGGGAGGAGTCCGCATTGGGATCAACGATATAAAATGAGTATAGGGGGAAATATCAAAACATAAAACATTGAATATCCGCCATCTTTTGAGGGCATCGAGACCCATGGTTGCCATGGCTCTGAACTTATCCCATTGTTATACAATACATCCAAACACGCAACAACTCGTTACCATCGTTATACAATAACAAGTCGGGCAAAAACTGCGCACTTCGATGAGTAGCAGTATAGGACTGCCTTCCTCTTGCCCTCAAAAAATGGCAGCTGTACCCATCATTCAATGCGAAGATATTTTCCCCTATATCGCTCGTGAGCTGCTTACAGCCCCACCACCGCGTCCCCATTTGAAAGCGCGGTGGCCATTGTTGTGGTTGGCAAAAAATGCTTTCATCGTATGTTTACATGATTCGTTTGTGTAGACAAACACAGTAAAACTCAATGCGATCTCTTGTTCCGCTTCAAATTGTAGTATAGATAGGTTCACCATTTATTTTTCGCAGGGGCATTTTTATCTTTCTGCGGCTTAGAATTTTTTTCCTCATGTAAAAATCCTGCTCATCATTTACATAGTAGTTGGTTGATACATAAAAGATATCTATATCCAACGATGTTACGGTTGTTTCAGTGATACCAGAATGATTGTTTATAGGTATTTATGAAATTATTTACCGCATTTATTCGTGTAGATAATGCGAAAATATTTGACATTATAGACCATCTAAATTTGGCAGAGGTCACATAAGAAATTTCAGACTGCAAGCACGATATTGGGTAAGCGGGGCTTCTCAGCTGGCGATGTTGTTTTGCCAACCACAGTAATGGCACCAACAGTAATAATAGAGATTAGTTCCACTTTTCGCCGCTATCAAATTGCCCCAATGATGGCAGCGATCTACTCATTTATATCGTAGAGGCTCTTTCTAGGCTCTCTATTATATCGTTGATTGGGCTGCCCTCTAGTGAACAAAAAAAAATAAACAATTTACAAGTCGTTTTTCTCCCCAAAACTTTGGTAAATATATTTTGATGATGCGTTTAAGAAAATATAGGAAATATAGGAATTTTTTGCAAAATATGGGAATATATATGAGGAGGAGGGAAATATAGGAATTATAGGAGGAGTGGTCACCTTAGGTAATAGAGCAGTACATTTGACCTGCTCACCGCTAAAGGGTTTAGGGGAAAGAAATCCCAGTACGGGATGTGACCAGACGCAGTCTGGCCAAATTTAATGAATTTATCGAAGTTCACAGGTAAGTATTTAAAATTGTTACCAAACAGCGGTATAACAAGGAGCCTATTGAAGTGAGAGGAAAGCAGGGCGCTCGACGTACGACCAACCGTTTTCGAACATGGGACTCGCTGCTATATCCGCTGCACCGTTCTCAAATGGCGACGCACAGGCGTTTGGATTTAGGCTACAAGCTGTTGATAATTAAGGATAAAAAAAGATAAATTAGATTACCATGAAAGATGCGCTAAACTAATTTAAAAGCGGACTTACGTACTAAGCTTCGCAGCGAGACCGGCGCTTAATCTTTTTTGCTGACGAATATCAATAACGTTCGGCGACACACAAATTACGCTATGGTCGAGCGAGTTAGTGGCAAAGGTTAAGCTACACGCTCGAGCGGGAAAGGTAATGACATTTATGAGAGAGAGGAAACGATTGAGATCAGTGGTGGTCATTAGCTGACCAAATTTTGACCCACCTTATATAAGGAACCAACGCCAGAAGGCCTCATGCGTCCACGGGGTGATCCAAGTGCTGAATCCGGATGGTATCAAGGCTGGGTCCAAGAGTCCACTCTGTAGGAGAACTGCGGAGTCCAAGTACGCTGCGACGACTAGAGTCCTCAAGGCGTAGAAGTCCCTCGGGGGCAGGAACGATGCTCGTGGCGGGCGTTGTGGGTGGTGGCCTCGTAACAAACGTGTCTCTCTCCAACGACGATGCACTCGTAGCGATGGGCAAGTTGTCTACGTCCAATTCCGCCTCGTCGAGCTGCTCGTTTCTCGCAGGAGCAGAGGAGTTCATGAAATGATAAGAAATTTCAGTCAATAACACACGCATATGGCCACACGGCGCTTGCGAAACATTTTCTCTATCGCTGGCCGGTCGTTCGTGCTTGTTCATTCGCAAACTAGCGGATCTCGTCGGCCGTCTCCGACCTCTTCCGTGATTTAACTTCTGTCTCTCGGTCGAGCTCGGCACGCTGTGTACGTTCCTCATCGTTCCTACGTTTCTCTCCTAGATCATAAATTTCCCGCTCGGAATTTGAACACTTGCACCGCTTTCTGCGCCGCTTCCGCTTTCTCGAACTCCGACGCTCCCTCTTAGGAACTTCAACCACCATCAAGCTTAATCTCTCATTATCATCAAGAGATGGCGCATCGCTAAAACCATGCTCCCCGATCGTACCAAGTGATTGGGAGCCTTGGCCAAGCAAAAATATATAAAGTCTTACATTGCAAAAAGATAACTAGACAAAGATCAAGGCAATGTTTATTATTAAAAAATACTAGACGAGTCCCGGCAAAATTTGACGGTAAATAATCCATCTTATTATTAAGCTCTGTCGACAAACTTGGTGACAATAGTAGTCACCAACTATGAGGACGTCTATTTCTACCTCTTCCCTTCCTGCTTATTTTTAACAGGTTGAGTTAATTTGATTCGTTTCATTTTCAGGAATTCTAAGGTGTCAGGACACTCGTCTGTGGTGCACGTGTCTGTTCTTGCAATATTCTTGGGCGTTATGAGAGCTTGTATTCCTATTTCCTTTTCTGTGTTCATACAATTCTGCGTCAATTTCACATGCATGTACACTTTTTGTTGTATAACACCTCCAAATGCCTTCACTTGAACAGTTTCTTGTTCAGTTGGTTCCAACCATAATTGATTCAACAAAGCTTCTGTCACAAATGTATGGTGACTGGCTGTATCAGAGACAAATGAAGAAAGAGACTGGCAGTGACCTCCCCTCTAGTGGTGCCTTCGTGCCGCCATTACGGGATTGGCAAGAAACGCTGATTGCCGAAGGCAATGCATGTGAATCAATCGCAAACAATCATTTTTTATAATATCTACCCAAGATATCTGGATGAATTTATTATGGGACCACCAGAAAAACTTGCTCTATCCAAATCGGCCCATCCGATAAAAAGTTATTTGGTGATAAATAAAGTTATTCTTATACATAAATTTAAAAAAAAAGTTTAAATGGAAAAGGAGGAAGAGATTACATTAAACAATTAACAAGGAAAATTCTCCTTTATAAATTATAATTTGAAAGTTAATAAAATAAAATATACAGTTCAGAAATTATAATCCAAATTATTGTTGATTAGTACGAGATGTACAATTTATAATCCCCCCTTCTAATAACTAACTGGACGAAATTCTCATACATATTGGTCAACTCGTTTTTTTAAAAAAAGATCCAATACTTCAGTTCACAAGTAATTATATTATTAGTTAATTGCTTATTACAAAATTTAGATTAATAAACTGATTATTTTATTGAACTGAGAATTATTTCTTCCTTTTCGTTTTTTGTTAAAAAAAAACAAAAAAAAAACAATTTAAGTACCTTTTCAAAAATATTTTAGGTTACCAGGTTTTCTTTTAATTTAAAATTTTACAATCAATTAGTTAATATTTCACAAATTATGTTAAGTTTGTTTATTGATAGCAATTAAACTTTTAAATATTCTTCTAGTTTAAATGTCCTGCCTTTACAAATATTCCATTATTATCAGATTAACAAAAATTAAAATTGCATTTTTTTTATTATCTTAAAAATTTTGTGACGCAGCTTTAAAATTTTTTTATACATGTAATATAAACATCTGATATTTCAGTAAACATAGGTATAAACGTTTTTATTGTGATGAATACATTAAAAAAAAAACTGTCACGCAAGAAATAAGCACCAAGCTCCCGTGTATAATAGCTATTTCAAAGCTAAACAAAAATTAGAAAACGAAACATTTGCGCTGTAGATTTCCAAAGGATGACATTCTTAGTAAAAAAGTGGATACATCTTTTATTTCGGCAACAAAATTATACAGCATTTTTTATTAAACATTAAATTAATGACAAATTGATTGGCATTAAATTTACCAGGTTAAAATTGAGTGCAGGGCACAAAACATTAATTCATGTATATTAACTCGGATGAATATAATCATGAATCCATATCAGATGACGCGTCTCAATATTATCCAATCCCCGATAATAAAATCTTGTCAAAATATTGTGATTCGGCAGGATTCGTTTCTAGGTCTGTAATTAAATCTATAATCTCCATTCAATGTAAAGAAGCGTTGAAAGAGCAATATCAGAGCTACCACAGCCTTAATTTCATTGAGAAAAAAAAATAAGGAGGCCTTATCACACCATCGAAAGATGTAGTATACCTGTGTAAAATTTCAAAAAAAATCATTAGGAGTGAATTTTATAATCTAGGAGAGCAAAGAGCAATTAAATTGAATATGCCTATCAAAATTCTAGCAAAAACATTACATTTTATAACCGAAAACAAAATTAATATTTTCACTAATTTAACTCACCATTCATTTGAAATGAGTCCTTCTGACGATCATGTGCTTCGACTTATTAGACTTATTGTCATACTGTAATATTCGATATCATCATGAAACCAAGCGACTGACAGAAAAAATAAGTGGAGAAAATATATGCAGTGTCTTATTACGACTTATTATATTTAAAAATCAATAAAGAATAAATCAATTTAAATTTTTTGTGTAAGTGAAGCTATTTTCGAAACTCCATTGGTAATACTGTATGAAGAGGCTTCAAATTTACTTTTTATTTAGCAATACAAATGAAAATATTTCAGGCTTAACTTAATTAAGACTGATTAAGTTATAAGAATCAACTTTTTTAATAATAAAAATCAGTTAAGACTGAAAAAATAAATTCATCCTTCCGCTAGATTCATTTACTTTCACCATAAATGAAAAAATAACATTGCTTCTTCAGTTTTCTTCATCTATGCTTTCACTTGTCTCTGGCTAAGCCTCCATTATTACAATAACGATAGGAGTTGCGAGTTGTACGTGCTCTTTTAAAAATTCGTAAGGCATTGAATCAGCTATTGAAAGTCATTAAAAGTACTGTATACGTTATCGTTAGTTAATGCAATAAAGAAAAATCAGAAAACAGGTTACGCTTACTAATACCTCTTGAAGTCATCTACAAAAACAGCTGAAATAACACTGAGAACATACGCCACCTTAGGTTTCTGCCATTCTCTTAATGGCGATCGCTGCACTTCCGGTGGCACCAGTAGGGCTCAGCAAAATGAATAGGCCACTGCCAGTCTCTTACTTTCATTTGTCTCTGGGCTGTATCCATTAAACAGTTAACTGGAATCCCGGTTTCATTTTTTTCTTTCATCGCTTTAACAGCAATTATTTGCAGGGCCACAGATTGTGTACGGAATTTACAACCACATTTTTTATGGTTCAACGGGGTTCACAGAATTCAAAGAATGCACAGTTTCTTTGCTCCGGTTTGCAAATAGATGATTGTGTCGACTATTACAGTTGCTGCATCTAATTTTTTCTTCAGGACATTCTGTCACAATGTGTCCTATCTCTATACAATTGTATCTTCTTTTAAAGAATTCACGTTTTTGTTCTTTGCTCATTTTGCAAGACTCACTTTTATGATCCTTTTCATAGCAGAATACACAGGCTTTGTTCCTCTAAGCAACGAGAGCTACAGCAGAAGGCCAGTTTCCTTTTCTTTCTGCTCCCGCTTTATTCTTCCTTTACTTTTGCCACCCTTTGTAGTGGAGTCTTCTGGTTTACATTCTAAAAAGACGTGGGCTGATCGCTCCCGGCTTGTCAATTCCTTTTCGAAAAACGTTAAAAGCTGTTTAGCTTCTCACTCACCCATTTCGTTATGTCTGCTGTATTGCAATACGATTTCCTTTGCTAAAGCTTTAAAAAACATGGGGCAAAGCAACAGTACATAATGATCCAAAGTCATACCCACAGCTTCCAAATTTCTCAGATGTTTCTTAATATTATTATATAATTCACGTAATTGTTTTAGTTCTCTCACACTTATAACTAGTTTTAGATTCAACAGTTTATTCATGTGTGATTCAATTAACTCTTCTTTTCGACCGAATCTCTTTTTCAATATTTCAACAACTGATTCATAATTAGCTTCACTTAAAGCCAATCCTGTGATCGCATTGGACGCTTCGTCTTCCAGTAGAGTTTTTAGTACAAGAACTTATCAATGACTGCCACTCCTTCATTGGCATTTATGCTAATTTCAAGCTGCGGCCAAAACTCTTGCCACTTCACTAATTATCCATTGAATTTTACATTGCTCAATTTCGGAAGACGTTTTAAGGAACGGCTTGACTGATCAATTATGGCATTATTCTTTGGAGCGGAATCAGAATTTTCACTTACTGTTTCACTTGTGTTCTGTGCCTGGAGTCCTTCTTCGCTTGATTGGCCAGGTGCTATTGCTAATGCTGTCGTTCCTTGTTGTTGAATACAGCTAGTTGCTCTAAAGTTGTAAATTGTGATACAATCTTGATATTCCATTACCCCGAGAACTTCATCTTCGGTTTCCTCGCCAGTCGCCAGTTTGGCCATTTCATCAACTAATTCTTTCAATATCTGCTTCTCCATTGATATGGTGGCACTTTGCTCTTCTAATACCTCAATGTTGACTGGCTGTTTCTCCAAATTCTCTTGCATTTGATGACAGAGCCTTGTTACTGAAGCTCTGATAACTGCCCACCGTTTCTTAATTTGCTCTTTATCCATACTGAAACACAGCACGGTACTATTTCTAACAAATTTTCCTAACTCCTTGAATTACAGGAGAACTCTAAAAGTTTCTGCCCCGTTTCCCGGGTTTCGGCGCCAACCATGTAACTCTTTAACCATTAGAGAATTTTCAGCAGCATACGGAAAAAAAAATGCGACTGTCATCACTCTTTTTCTTCTTCTTCTTCTCACAGCATTCATCTCCAGGAAGTAAGGAGACTAGCTGATCAGAAATTATGCGATATAACAACGATATTTATACAGAAATTGCACTTTTATTTCTTCAATATGCATACCATATACAGTAGAATACGCTTTTATACATAGGATAATCAATATAAGGGGACAAACACACAACCATGCCCGTGGTGGGACTCGAACCCACCTGGGCGGCTCACTTTTTTTCAGTTACTTAGATACACAACAATTTATTCTCTTTAACAATGACAAAGTAACAATGCCACATAGCATCAAAGATAACTATGTTAATAAAATCAATTCAAGTTAGTTGAACTTTCAGTTTCAACACATAGCAGCAACTATAATAATAGCAGTGTCTTTTAGCTTTCTTAAAGAATAAATCATTAGATGGTCTGTGAGGGGTTTTAATGGTTCGCCTACCTCAGCTGTTCGAAATAATGATGAAAAATAGGAAAGAAAATTCCGCAGCCCGGGATCGAACCAGGAACCTTTGGCTCGGACCGCCACTTGCGCCACTTGTTCTCTCGGGCTGCGGAATTTTCTTTCCTATTTTTCATCATTATTTCGAA
>JAHWFO010094568.1:79302-102390 GCA_023313115.1 Rhysida immarginata
CACACCTGCTCTGTATTTTCCTAAATTTTAACGCTTCCACGTTACAGGTAACCATATTCGCTGTCCTTTAGGATTTAACGCACATCGTTTTGTCTTCCATCGGAGTAGCACACTAACATATTCTCCCCATATAGCCCCTAGAATAATGTCATAATTTTGCAGGGGCAAGATATTAAAATTTAGCTGTGCCTGGTATTTTCCACTTTGCATGGAAACCTAAAAAAGCTGTTCTTCTATCGCTTGGTCTTGACCATAGGCATACGTGATGACCATATTTCGTTTAGACTTGACTGGCTTTAGTTTTAGTTTAGCAGCTAAATTTTCACTGAAATAATTTTCCAGCGTACCGGTGTCAACTAGCGTTTTGCAGCACTCTCCACCAACCATCATTACGAATAATGACTTTTTCCTATCATGACGGATGAAGTTGATGGAGTCTCTAACTCTCGGCCCCTCTTTGCGCGTGGATTTACTTCTACAGCCTTTCCTGTTATAACCAATCCGACCGCAGTTAAATCACTTGACACTTTTTCCTTTCTTTTTTGCACCCGTTTCTTTTACCATCGCTCCTAATTGCATTGGCTCTGCACTTCCAGTCGTTGGTTCCATATCTTACGCTTTGAATCATCTTTCTAGATACGCAATTCCTTGCTTGCCGTCGAACATCCACTCAATTTAACGTTGGCTGCCAACTCTTTAGGCAACCCTTGGATCAAGAAGTACAATTCTTCTGCTTCAGACGACTCCAATAATCCGTTTACTAATTTTCTATATTTAACCACATATTCATTTAAATTATTGCCTTTTAGTCTGAGTTTCTGCAAGTCCGTGCGTCGAGATAACTGTGTCTGCCCTCTCAAGTAGGTTTGTAAAAATGCATACTTAAATTCGTCCCATGTTTGGTTTGGTTTGGTTTGTTTGGTATTAACGTCCTTTTCAACTGCTATGGTCATTTCAGGACGGCGTTATAGGGGCCGCAAATTTTGCCTCGCAAGGGTTCTTTAACGTGCAGCCGGCAAACGACTACACGGGACCAACGGCTTTACTTCCCTTCCGAAGGAAGTGCGTGATCTCAGGATTTCCCCCTGAAACGTCCCATGTTACTTCTCGGTTATGTACATAAGAGGTAATCCAATCCAATGTCGCTCCTTGCAAATAATTCGTAATAAATTTGGCACAATGGTCCTCCGGGACATCTTTGCTATGCGCAGTAGCTATGAATAAATTTAAAAATTGCTCTGGATCCTCATCAGGGTATCCGTGAAATAACGGGAATTGCAGGTTGTCTACTACCGCTGTGTGGGTGATAATTTTAAATCTTTAACTGCCTCTGTTAATTCCTGCAGGGGCGACACCATCATTAAGACTAGAACCAACAATACAACACACTTAAATACTCGTTGTCTTCTTTTCGAAAGATTCATTCTAACGCACACCTTCTTTCAGAGGAAACATTGTCCAGTATTCGCAACGTTGATGCAACTTGCTTGCATTGAAAAACAAGACCGCCGTCCAAAACGTGAAGAAATATCCCAAAATCAGTCCGTTTCTGTCGTGGTCACGCCTGCTGCCAAACGCACAGCTGTCTGTAGCGTGGAAGCGTGATAGGTGAGTAAAAATACAGAGCAGGTGTGAATTATAAATTGAAACAGTTTATTACTTCAAAATAAAACGGAAAGAAAGCATAAATAAATTGATTTCTTTTCTTTCTTTTACTGTATCTTGCAGTATTGGATAACTAATATTAGGTAAGTAATTTTCTCCAGTACGTATCTTAAAGTTTTGTTAATTTACAGTTCCATTAATAGATCAAAGATATGTCATAAGTTATACATAGAAGTCAATAGCTTGCTTGCCTAGGTGAATGCTTTCGTTTAATCTTGTAGAACCCCGAATATCCTCCGTTGCAGACTGAAGCTCCTATAGCTTGACCTTCCCTTCGTGAAGATCTCGTCGAGAACTCGAGGATACTGAAGCTCGGCCGGTCCTTCCACGAAACTCACGTAAAAGAGAAAAAAATAGAATGTCATTAAATACGAAACTTAAAGCAAGAGGCATGTAACCTAGCACACTAGAATTTAAGGGGCTAATAAAAATGAATGTTCCATTCAATTGAGATATTGCTTGTTTATGCATCAAATCATAAACGCTACACAATATGCAATCCGAGCGCTCTTTAGCTTAACAATTCAACAGGTAAGATATCTCCTCTTCTGAAAATGCCGGAAGTTTAAAATTAATTATCTTTATCCTTGATAATGGACCCTCAATTAAACAATAGGTCCTCCAACATCAGTTAGAAACGAAGAACCATTAACTACTTCCACTCCTAAATCCTTAGAACATATAGCATAGAAATTTCCAAAAAAAAAATCCATTCAAGCGCAAAAGCTATGAATATGCTCCTAATAATTTCTTAAGCAATAAAACCTCATTACAGGCTACACAATCATGCAATTCGCCCAATTATATTGCCAGTCAATATCCATTAAAAAAAACACAAGAAAAGCAAGGAACACTTTCCTTGATGCGTTTTTTTTTCTTTTATCTCTTAGGCCGCCGTTAAAAATCCCCTGACGCCTATTTCACAATAAGCCGTTAAACTGAATAGGAATACATCGTGAACTGTCGCACTGTATTTTAGAAATTTTAATTCTGTAAACATTTCCCGACTCTCCCGAGCGTTATTTATACGATAACATGTAACATTGGACAAGGAGAAGCTCGGCGAGGGTACTCTAATTATGTAAGAGCTATAAGCTGTCAAAATAACATTACCGGTGTAAGTGAATTTGATTAAGTCCTGAATCGTTACTGAGTTGGGATGGGGCTGCCTGAAGGACTCCTTTGGTTGACTTCTTCCCCGTATCGGTCCCTGCTGCTAAGCTTCAACGTGGCACTCGCTGAAATGTAGAAAACACAAAACATTATTTTCTTGGTTAAGTTCTGAATAGCTCTGCCAGTTTTTTAAGTTTCACAATGGTTTAAAAGTGAAAAAAATTTAGGGTTTTGGAAGTCCTGATAAGAATCCTATGGAGAACGTCTGGGCTGCATTAACCAAACTTGTATATGCTAATAACAAGCAATATCATTCATGTAATGAGTTTAAATTAGCTATTTATGATTGTTGGGAGAAAATAAAGTTAATAGAAACTATGCGCAATCGCATATTTAACCTTATTTAAGCTAATGGAGACTTTGTTGGTTAATAAACAATGTACAAACAACATCCATTGTAACTATAATGTATCGGCCTCGGTGGCTCACCGGTTGCATGATCGCCTCTGATGCCCGATTACGCGGGTTCGATCCCGGCCGAGGATGACGAGGATTTTTCAGCGGGAAATCCTGAGATCACGCACTTCCTTCATAAGGGAAGTAAAGCCAATGCTCCCGTGTAGTCGTTTGCCAGCTGCACGTTAAAGAACCCTTGAGAGGCAAAATTTGCGTCCCCTGCCATGCCGTCCTGAAATGACCATAGCAGTTGAAAAGGACGTTAATACCAAACAAAACAAACCAAACAATAATGTCCTGACTCTTTAAATGTTTTACATTTGCAAATTATCAAACTAGAGTTTATTGCGTATTTCTTAATAACTATCAGATATTTTTTTATTCTATTGCATGATTGGTGTTACGTTTGGAATATTATTATACATCATTATTAATTTCTTTGTTTAAACTGTGCTATTAAAATAAAACAGCATTTAAGGAAGTGTGTCTATTCTTTCTTTACGCACCTTATCTGTACGCCTAAGCAGAAAAGAAATACAGTGTAAGCGCAAACTTCCTTCTCAGCTGAGAATGCTGTATTACGTTATCACTGATCTGCAGATTCTGAAACTCCTTTAATGTGTCTATAATGCATTTACTCGAAACCGAATGGCACAGTCTTATATTTAGGCCAACCACTAACGTTTCTAATTTTACTACTCTCTTCCTATTCCGCACACTCAGCTGCTTTACTTGTTTCATCCTTTTCCTCAGTGTCAGATAACCGAATTAGCGAAGAAACATCTATAAATAAATCCGGCGATCAAACACGAAAAGAGAAAATAGAAGGGAAAGGAAGCAAAAGAAGAATGCATAGGAGAAGTAAGAAAAATAGCTGCTCATCCCCTAGAAAGGATAATGGAAGAACCAACGAGGTGAATAGAGAGGTTTGGATTTTGAAGCGAATAGTCGGAATATTTCATGCTCCGAGGGAAAATGGAAAAATGAGCGAACATGCGAACGACCAGGATGTGGAAGTAGGATTCGGAACAATTATCGACGGCAGGATTTTTCTATGAAGAAGGAAAGCAAAACCCGACCGTGGACAAGGAGAGCTTTCCGCCGGCGTCGAAGGGAGGTCAGCCGTGAGACTGCGAACGGTCCATGTGCTTCGAAGAGACAACCGATTAAGGAGTCAGCACGGAAGGCCCGAAGGTATCGTGTTCCGTCCGATATCCAGGCAAGTGAATTTGACTCTAAACGTTGCGAACGAACTTTCTATAATTCTGCCCAGCGCACTTGTGCCTACGAGAGAATGACCTCGTTAGAACGACGTGCCCGCGACGAACGGAGTTTTCTCGCGCTCCTCTTCATAGACCCTCGGCCCCTGGCAACTGTACGCCCTAAGGAAGAAGTGAGACGAGAGGAAGAAGAGGGGTCAAGCGCAAGAGAAGATTCCGAGAAGCAAGAAACTTGTTCTGAACCGGTTACAGGATTCAGCCCGGACGCTTTGACCGATCCAGCCGATGACGACGTCTGCACCCCGCCAGCAAGCGAGACTGCAGCCGACCCACATAGAACCGGAGCCGAGCAAGAAACGCTCCAGGATTCGTATCCGACGAAAAATGAGGAGGAGAAGGCCCCACCACTGGACTCAGCGCTTCTCCACTGCAATACATCGGAGGACGACTGTATTGATTTGAAGATCTTAATTATTTATTGTTACTTTTCAATTAAGTGCATTAAACTTGATTGCTAATTTCTATAAAACGTTTCATTCCTCCTCCTTTCTCTATACACGACAGTCTCAGATAGTTACGAGAGTTGGGGCATAAGTCATGGCAACTATTTTTTTTCTTGTAAATATGTGAACGGATCACAAACGTATATGTGTCGTGTGGAAGTTCTGCAGGCATAGTGTGTAGGCAGAACAACAGATGGCTCTGTGATAGCTGGTAGTAGCGCAGCGAGGGCTGTGAAATCAGTCAATTGGTGAGTGTCGTGCGAGATGGATGTAACCCGTGTTGAGCAGCGTGCTTACATCAAAATAGCCGTTCTCCGAGGGAGAAATGCGATGGAATGTCACAGTAAATTAGTGGAAGCCCTTGGGAACAATGCCCTACCATACCGTACAGTAACACGGTGGGTAAGAAAGTTTCAGCAAGTACATGTGTCAACCAGTGATGAGCAACGTTCGGGCTGATGGTATTTAAGCGCCTGAGGCTGATGATACCTCGTATTCAGCGCCTCCCACATCATTGGCAGCGTGTGGTGACAGTAGCAGGGGACTACTTTGAGGGTCTTTAGGCCCAGGTTTGTCATGTCAACTTTTTGTGTACTGTGTTGTCATTCTTTTGCACCGTGAAGGCCATATTGCCCTGTATACTACCGTAATAAATTAGTGTGTTACGATATTTCAGTGCTATTCATTGTCCACACATGTAGTTAACACCTTGTCCTTTCGTCTGTATATGTCACATTTTCCAACCGGACTGGTATCATCAAGAAAAAAAATAGTTGCCATGACTTTTGCCCTAACCCTCGTATAATTGGTTAATCTGCTAATTACACTAATTAAAGTCGTGATACTTAGCTCTATATTTTCTGTCAATAATCTATCATATCTTGCTCTCAACTTCCTTGAACTTGGCAGACCGTAAGAGTGATCATGGCAAGCAGCTATAAGAATAAAATTCGAGTACGACTCCTGGACAACAGTATTTAATATAGACAAGCTCGTCATATGTATATCAACATGAATCGTGAATAATCTAACACCAAATAAAATAAAACAGCATACCTATTAAATAAAATAAATAAATATATTCAAAATGAGACAAAAGTTGTACATCGGTAATAAAAAATAGAGAAAGTACAAAATTTCAAACATAAGGCATACTGGACAAAAACATTTAATACGGATGTCACCTGGACAAAAATATTTTATAAACAGAAAAAAAGTCAAATTAACCTACTAGGCTTATTAATAAATAATTTTTCAATACCGTCAAATACCGCCCTTTGTTTTCAAGACTGCAGCAATTCGTTATGGCATTGTTTCAAACAGTTTAGCACATTGAGTTGCGTCAAGTTCCTGCCAACTATCTCGAATGGCTTTCCGCAGTTCGTCAAGGTTGTTAGGGTGTTTGGGATCAATTTTTTCAGAGTGCACCATATGTTTTCAATTGGACTCAAGCCCGGGCTGTTAGACAGCCAATCCATAGTCTGAATGTTGTGTTATTGGAAAAATTGTTTGACAACACTTGCACGGTGAGATGAATCATTATCATCTTGAAAGATGACATCTTCATCATCAGCGAATGAATCGTCCATACTTGGTAATTAGAAAATGGTCTACGATAGCAATAAAAACATCCTTCGTAATTGTTATTTTCAGGAGCATAAGCGACCTGGACCTTTGGCCTATATGTAACCCCGCACCATGATTCCTTGTGAGAAATTCAAAGTACCTCTGACACAATCTGCATGTAGCTGTTCTGCCGCACGCCGTCATACGTAAACTTTGCCTCCATCCCCAACTCCAAGACACACACGAGACTCATCGCTGAAAACAACTCGCTTCCAGTCATCCTCTGACCAATATTGCTTGTCTTTCGCCCATTTATAACGATTCGTTTTTTGGCCATTTGTCAAGAAGGGTTTCTTCTTGGCTTTTGCTCGTCTAAAACCCATTTCAGCTAGGCGTCGTCTCAAGGTGCGGCTTGAGCAGTGGGCATGATGTCTCGTCCAAACAGTGTTCATATCTTTCGACCAAGCTCTGCGCATTTTTAGACAGATTTTTTTCAAAGTCCTGTCTTGTATAGTTGTGATTTTCCTCGGACGCCCACTACGTTTTTTGTTGGTCAACACTTGTTCATCTCGAAAGTGTTTTGTGATATTGGAAATTGTACCTTGGCTATAGCCAACAATACGTACTTGCCAAGTCTATTTGCGTTTTCTTTTCCTTCCATAATTTAATGATCAATTGTTTGCTTTCAATTGAAAGTTCACGTTTCTTGCCGATATAATCCTTGGTAAGAAATATAAAATTTCACAGGAACATTTTTTCCTTATTCACATAGACTATTCCACTCGTTTGGAGAGTTAACTTGGATTGACAAATTTCGTAGAAAATTAAAAAATAGAAAATATTAAATACTCTTGTCCAATCTACCCTATGTTTGAATATTCTGTAATTTCACTACTGTTACATACACGTGTCTATATCACTGGCCTCATTTTGATGATACTGATTTAATTTACTAATGCATGCTGACTTATTTTATCTGGTGTTGGTTACTCGCGATTTATATTGATGTAGCTTTCGCTTAGTTTGAAAAACCTATCTCTATTAAATACTTTTGTCCTGGAGTTGTATAAGACTATGTTAATTATTTTACTCCATAGATCATATATGATCAGATGTTAAATATCCTGCATCACACACATTTTTATTTTAATATACATTTTATTATATCTACTTGTTGTTAATTATAAATATACTAGCAATATTACCCGGATGCGCTGAGTAATTTTTTTAACGATTGTTTGTTATGTTAAAAAATGAACTCTGATTAACAGAGTATGAACGAAATGCAAGAAAATGAGAAGCAGTCTAAAAAGCCTTCTCCAAACCTTTCATAATCATTTTAAACCAGAAATGATGATTTATGAACAATGAACTGGGAACAAAAGGAAATTAAATTATATGTAAATATGAAAAAAAATTATAACGTAAATGAATCAGCTACACAGGCAAGCTGGGCATGGATTGTAAAGTAGTTGTGCAATCAAGTCCATTTCGGTAAACAACGTTGTATGCCTTCCCCTGTACATGTAGGTTTATACAGTTAGCTACGCGGGAGAAAGCAACTTATAACTGACCTTGAGAGAAGCAAACTTCCTGAAAATATACATGCCACCTTAAAAGTCTGAAAAAAATGAATTAAATGAAACATTCTTCGTCTGGCATCGCCATCTAGTGACATCCTTTGAAAACAAAAGTCTAGCTAATATGCCCGTCGGGTCTTGCTCGGACTGTTTGTTCCAATGACGTATATTAAAGGTAGATCCCGAATCTATTGTTAGCATCGCCACCAAAGTGAAGCCAATTGAAGCCATGGCAGTTCTGGGCAAGAGTGAGCCATGGAGTTGTTAGTTGTATGGCTTCTTTGTTTTTGACGATTTTGGGCCCAAGGAATAAATAATTCAAAACCATTCCTTAAAGTTTCAGCGTACTACCGTACATATACGGAGGGTTGATTCGGATAAAATGAGACGACTTTAAATGCCGCGTATGACCTTGACGGAATGTGATTTGCATGACTCGTCCACAATTCATGGGGATTAGCTTTGTATACACATGTTGTTGTTATTTGGGACATTTCGTGCTGAAACATGGCTTCCAAAATCACAGCTTTCAGTCTTTCGTGCATTGTGGAATTATGCAAACGAAATGGTATTGTGGTATCCAAAGCTACTGTGGATCGAATAATCACACTGAACAAATTGCGACTATCTGATGAACGTGGACGAGCAGAGAAGCAGACCAGAAACAAGCCCCAGCCAACACGCCCAGCTCACGTGGTACGAGAAATCCGGTCTAAAGTGCTGAAAGAAAATCCCCCCACACAGACAAGTCTAGCCCAAAGGAAAGGTATTTCACAAGCAACAGTCTCCAGAATTAATTCATTACAATCTTGGGCTGGAGCGACGTCATAAAGTGTGCGGTCACAGACTGCATCAAGCCACACTGCCAAATCATCTGTGGCTTACTACAGGAAGATGGAACAGGAGACGGGCATACGAGTTATTCCCTTCTCTCATGTGCCTGTAAAATCTCCTGATGCATCACCGATGGATTTCTGTGGTTTTGGTCTCCTGAAACGACGGCTCGGAAGTCGCCGACCAAGAACCGTTGATGGCTATGGAAAGTGTGTCAGCAGGTGTGGAACGAACTTCCCAAGGAGTCCCTCAAACTCAGCCTACTTCAGTGGAAATTACGGTGCCGGGCGATATTCCAACAACGTGGTTCTCACATCGAACACAACCAATGGTGGCGCCATGGTATTACACCATCGTAACAGAACTGCAAAGTCGTCTCATTTTATCTGAATGAACCCTCCGTAGACACGAAAAAGGATCAGGAATCACTTTCTACAACCTTAAAATGAAAATACGTACCGAAAGATGACTGAAACGAAATTGAAATTGAAACCATGATCGAAAAATTGTTTATAAAATATAAAATACTTCAAATACAAAGTTAACGAAAAGATAAACTTATCATTCCATGATCGGTGTGTGAAAGAATTAATTATCAGGTACCGTCATGTTTAGCCATATGTTTTGTTCATTCTCGGCCATGGCGGTTCTTGAAGGCGGACCTTCCCACTTCAAGTATGCTGGCAGGTTTCCGGGTCTATCTTTAATAGCCTATCCGTCATTGGTTTGTATGATGAAATTTTGCATTATTAATGCTGAAATTAAGCTATGGTCTCTTTAATCATTATATAGTAATTTTGCTTCTATAAAACGAAATTAATTAATAAAATAATATTAATATGTCGAATCAAAGTTACAATAGTATATAACTAAATTTTAGCACGGTCGCTTAATAACCTGGTCTGTGCACGCGCGCAAATTCTGTTGTAGTAGTCAGCAATTGGATTGCTGTATTTTTGGAAGAAACGATTTTAGTCCCTTCTGTTGCATGAATCCGCCTACATCTCAAACTTAACAATATAATTTAACGATCGTACAACATAACAAAACTGTCATCTCGCCGCCGACTATTACGTGTTCAGCAACAAATACGTAACATCAGCTGACTGTTTCAACTTTTCGATAAGATGGTATCGCCATCTAGTCACATTCTTTGAAAACAATTCAAGTTTTCGAAAAATAAGAATAACTTAAAAAATTGATATAAATACGATATAAAAAGTACCCTACTTAAAGAACAGTGACACTAACTACGTACATGGAAAATTTTGTTGAGATTCGTTGAGTATTTTTGAGTTGTAAAAGGACAAACGTTCCAACGGACTCTGATTTATAATATATATATGAACTTACCCTATGCTATCGATTCTTCATTAGAAGCAACAGAAACTTCGTCTAAGGCTTTCTAATGTTTTCTAGGTACTGGACGTAAGACTGTAATTTTTTTTAAGGGGTGAAAAAGAAAAGATGGTTGGGAGTGCGTTTGACAAAAGACGTCTCTGATTATTTGTTTGATATACACTACTCTATCAAAAGTCATGGGTCAGTCCTGATTTGAATGAAAATGAGACATTCCTTTGCAAATTCACTGTTGGCATTCTTCCCAGCATTACATAACAGAGAGTATACTATTATGAAATGATGCTTGCGTGAATGCTGTAAGAATGTCTCAAATTAAAGAGCTTTCAGACTTACAAAGAGGTACAATTGTTGGCTGCCATCTCGCAGGCAAAACTGTTAGAGAGACGTCAACTCTTTTAAACATCCCGAAATCGACCGTTCACGACGTCATCCGGGCATGGAAAGAGAAAGACACCACAAGTGTTCCGCCTAGGACTGGAAGACCCAAGATCATGTCGGCCAGAGACCAAAGGTCTCTTCGTAAAGTGGTCACTGCAAACCGTCACACATCCCTTGATGGACTGACAAGATTGTTCAAAGAGTCGACGAGAACAACTGTGAGCACCCTGACTGTCCGATGCAATGGGTTTTTATGGCAGAGCGACAGCCCACAAACCTCACATCAGCACCAGCAACGCAGCGAGGAGATTGCAGTGGTGCAAAGAGCGACGACATTGGACTCTGGATCAATGGCGAATGGTTGAATGGAGTGATGAGTCCCGCTACACCATCTGGCAATCGGATGGAAGGGTTGGGTATGGCGAACTTTATCAGCCAAACTGTGTTGTGCCCACGGTGAAGTTCGGCGGAGGGTCGGTAATGGTGTGTGGGTGCTTTTCATGGTATGGGTTGGATGCAATCGTTTCTGTGGACGGACATCTAAACACAGAGCGGTACCAAGACATTCTGAACAACGCAGGCCTCCCATCTCTCTGGCAGAACTTTGGCACTGACCCTTTTCTGTTTCAGTACGATAACGCACCTTTCCATAAAGCAAAGGCTGTAGGCACATGGTTTGATGAAAAGCGGGTTCGAGAACTGAGCCCCGATCTTAACCCCATCGAACATCTTTGGGAAGCGTTCGAACGTCGATTGCGCGCTTGTGCGGAACGCCCGAAATCTGTGACCGAACTGTCCAAGACACTTATGGCAGAATGGTGAAAGTTACCTGTCGAAACGTATCAAAAACTTGTGGACAGTATGCCCCAGAGAGTAGAAGCTGTGATACCAGCAAAAGGTGGACCAACAAGATACTAATATATGTATATTTTTGAGTGTTTCTATTAAAGTGATGGTGTCCCATGACATTTGATAGGGTAGTGTATATATTTCTCTTCAAAAACTGGCTGAATCACGGCTTTCTAGAAACTACCAAACCTGAACATGACGTTATTAATGCTTTGTTGAAGCATTACGATTGTGACGTTGAAATTACTTCCGTAATACCACCACCCGTAGCCTATGAAAAAGACAGGCAGGGGCACTTAAAAGTCACATGACCTAAGTAGATCAAGCAACAATCCAATCTTCATTGTTTACAACAAACGAAAGAAAACACTAATTGTTGAAATTCAAGATGGCTTTGACCATCACCAGAACGACCTAACAATGTTTTATCTTTTCCATATTCAGGCCTGAGAGTTTCTAGCAGCCCGTGGCTGAACAGAGATCAGCCAATTGGCTAACCTCACATTTACAACCCATCTTTTTGTAAGCTACTTATTTTTTAAAAAAAGCTCTAGCAGTTGAAAACAAATTCCTTTATTACCAAAACTTACTCCCGCAGTCAGTGACTAGCGGTAGGAGTAGGTGAAAAAATGAATACCTTGGGCACTATTTACCCAAAGCAAGGCCACTGTCTTCAGTTTATTTTCGCGAACTTAAACTTCCATGAAGATATACGAACCCTATTTGAGAACCCTCCATAGGAAAGAATGAAGATATATGAAACCCTACAAATATAACTTAGATGTGTCATGTCGTTGCATATCAAATGTCGAATTGCAGAGGTCATCTTTAATGACCCTCTAGAAATGACACCTTCACACGTGCTAATTGAAATAACCCCCATTGCAACCCAAACTTTGTTGCCAACTATTTCGCAGCTTCTCGAGCCCTCTCCGATAGAATCCATGGTCACGTGACTCAATAAACACCCGGAATGCGTTTTCGACGTCTGCCTGGGTTAGGAGGATTCTAGAAATTTAGGCATCAACTACTAAGGTCATTTTGCGCATTTTACACAAGTTATATCTGTACGCAGTCCGGGACAATCACAAACATCCATGCCCACGGCGGGATTCGAACCCACGGCCAGGCGGATTCGAAAACTAAAAAGCCTACGCCCTAGCCCTCTCAGCCACCTGGCCGGCGCTTGGGTTAGGAACGTTTTCCTCCGGAGAAATTTGTCCAGGCTCTGGAAAAGATGGTAGTCGGTAGGGGACAGGTCCGGAGAGTACGGGGGGAGTGGAAGCACCTCGTAGTCCAGAGCCTGTAGCACCTGCACGGTCGTTCATGCAGCAGAAGGACGACTTTGCGATGCACAAGTGCAGGTTGTTTCTGATACAGTTTTGTGTGCATACGATGCAGTTCACAACAGTGGTGAACGTCTTCCACTGCTGCAGGAAGCTGTAATGCACTACACCACGGATGTTCCACCAAACTGTAACCATGAGCTTCCTGGCGTTCAACGGGGGTTTAGGGAACTATCGCGGGGGTTCATCAGCATCCAGCCACTGTGCTGACCGTTTCCTATTGTTGTATAGGAGCCACTTCTCGTCGCAGGTGACAATGCGACCAAGAATCCCCGCTTCTTCATGGCGCAAAAGACATTTCCGTACACACCTGCAACCGACGCTCTTTTTTGGTTTTCCTTAAGTTCACGTGGCACCCATTTGTCCTGCTTTTTCACCTTGCCGATGGTCCTAAGGTGTCTACTGACAGTCGATACTGATAGAGCATGATCCCCTGCAAGGTTTCGAACAGTTTTTGACGGGTCCTCTTCAACAGTTCGTTTCGTATCAGCGTCATTCAACACGTTGGGCGGTCTGCCGCGTGGCTCATTTGCCAGGTCCGTCACTCCCGCCCGGAATTTTCGGAATCAACGTTGGAAAGTATGTTCGTTTATGGTGCCTACACCGAATACCTTATTGATGTTTCGAGAGGCGTTGGATGCAGTGTGATTAAATCTGAACTCGTAATGCATTATCACTCGTAATTCGTATGAAATCATGACTATCTTCGCTTGGGTTCAAACGCTATTAAATATCATCGCAGACATGAAAATATCAGGCAGCTGGTCGCTTATAGGTTTATCTCTGGGAATGTACCACTTTGTTATGGGTACTTGCTACTACACTTGGAAACCGTGCTGAAATCCGACATTTGATATGCAACGACCTGATAATATGAAATAAATTCTGTTCTATCACTTCGATTGTTATAATTATAGGCCGAAAAAACTAAAAGCATTTCCACTTTCGATTATGTTTAAAAAATGTTTTTAAAACTCAAATATTTCACTAGAAAACCAATTTAAGCCTTCTACTCCAACACATCACATCGTCTGCTTCAACACCGTACTAACCAAAACACTGCGACTGAGTTTGTTGCTATACTCTATCCAACGAAAGTTGGAGTGGGCGTGTCCAGTTAAACATCCTATTTCAATTGTTAGACATTGTTCTTAGTAGAATCAACAATTGAAAACACGCAGCTCTGCAGCAATAATGTGCTTTTGTTTTGACTAAACACACTGAATTATTCTGACGTCGTACAACACATTGATAAACAAAACACTACATCACCTGAATTTATTCAGTAAGTGCAGCAGGCCATCGATGACAATCCTAGAACGTCCATGAGGTCACTTGCCAAAGATCTCCATGTGTCGAAAGGAACAATCAGAAATGTTGTCCATGAAAATATCAGATATCACTCGTATGTTATGCGAAGAGGTCAGTTTATGTTGGACAAAACACGGGAAAAACCGCCTACGCAGATCGAAAAGGCTCTTAAACAAGCTGAAAAATCCGTGTGAAACTGATTTGCTGTGGATTTTGGCCTCCTAACTCCCCTGACCTGAATCCGTTGGACTACTACATATGGAGCGTTATGGAGAGAGAAGTCAATGAACACACCTATAACACCAAAGATGAATTGAAAGCTGCCATTGTTGGAGTAATGACCAATATGAACCATGGCCATTTGATTCGCGTATGTCGACGGTTTCGATCTCTCATTGAAGCAGTTATAGAAGCTGAAGGCGGATTCATTGAATAGCCATATAACAAGAAGGTCTTCTGTATGCTCATGATACAGGTATTGCACATTGAAACTGAAACACCTTCGCAAATAGCACTGGATACCCCCAGGGCTGAATAGAACCTTCTGCTAGGTAATTAATCGTATGCATATCAATGAATCACGTGTCAGAGTTCTTGGTAGTCACTCCAGTAGAAAAGTTCGATAGTAAGCTTCAAATTGTCTGTGCAGAGCGCTATAATGGGAGACATATCCGACTTCAAAAGAGGGCAGATTGTTGGGGCGCGTCTAGCAGGTGCATCTGTGTCCAAAACTGCCACACTTTGTGATGTCTCACGTGCTACAGTATCCAGGGTGATATGTGCATATGAACAGGAAGGACGAACCACGTCCAGGAGGAGCAACTGCAGGGGAAAACGGAAGTTGTCGGAAAGAGACGTCAGGACATTGACCAGGATTGTTGCACGAAAGCGGAAAATCACCGCAGCAGAAATCACCGCAGAAATGAATACACACCTCCAGGAACCTGTGTGCACGAAGACAATCCGTCGTTACCTGCATAAATCCAACATCCATGACAGGGTTGCTATATCGAAGCCTTTCATCAGTAGTACAAATGCCTCCAAGCGGGTTCAGTGGTGCCGGACGCATAAAACCTGGACGTTGGATGACCTCAAACGCGTCATATTCTCGGACGAGTCCAGCTACACTGTCTTCCAAACAACAGGGAGGGTATTCGTCTGGAGGAGCCCCTCTGATGCCTACAACCCAGATTGCTTGGCACCGACAGTCAAACACGGAGGTGGATCAGTAATGGGTGGATCAGTAATGGTTTGGGGTGCAAACTGTGCAGGACCTCTACCGATCCTTCTCAAGACGTGTTACTGCTGTGCTGGCTGCCCACGGTGCCCCAACACCTTATTAAATAAAGATTTTGGATTTCTACCAGGTGTTTCAGTTTCAATGTCCAATACCTGTATGTTTCAATAATAAAGTTATTATCTCTACTTATGTCTCTGTTTTCTTTCTTGAAGTGAATCTGTCCTCAAATACCTTACGCACCCTGTAGTTGTAGGAGCAACTATAAACTTAGACTTTTTCTTGAAGTTGTTGGAGAACTATCTTGTAATGTGGACTTAATTGTTGGTTTCTTGTGTCTGCATATCTTGAACTCACTTCTGGCTTATTGGAAGTGGCAACTAAGCAAGTGGGACTATCAGCAGGCTGGATCGTTATAAGCTGAGTGTATGTCTCTGGGATTAATGTCTCTAATTAGAGGCATTGTACTGGTGTTTAATGCAAAATACCCCACTCAATTGTTATTGATTATTGGCTTCTCTGCCATGCTTCCCGTCTTTCTCCAGGCTAACAGTGGTAAGCAAGCGGCATTGTTTGCAATTGCTTTTGTGCGTATTAAAAATATAAGGAAACTATTTTCTTTTGTTTATCAATTTTTGAAATAAAAGTAAAAACTGAGTTACTCTCTTTAAGTTCTCATGTAAAAAATTGTTCTTAGCATTTATGCGGGCCCATGATAACTGCATCATGCGAGTTCCTCACCCTACACTGCGAATGATGCTGTATCCAATGGGACAGCTACTATTATGTATTATATCACGTTGGGAAGAACAAAGACTGGATGCTCCACCATGACAACGCACCCCCACACTCCTCGCTCGTTGTGAAGGAATTCCTGACAAAAAACTACCTGACCTGGCCCCCTGCAACTTCTATCTTTTTCCCTAAATGAAAGGGCGACGTTTTGACTCCATTAATAATATCCAAGTGGACTCAACTGGTCTTGAAGACCCTACAGTCTTCGGCCTTCCAGAAGTACTACCAAAAATGGGAAGTCGCTGAGATCGTTGCATACGTGTCGAAGGTGACTATAATGAAGGTGTAAGCAGAAATTATAGTGTATGGTCGTTTTGTGCTTTTTACAAAAAAATTCTCGGAAATTTTGGGTAGCCTCTCGTAACTGTACTGCGTCAGTACGGTTGTACCGAGGCCAACAAGAGACAGGCCAGGGCACTCAAAAGTCACATGATCATCGGGGTCCGGGCAAAAATCCAATCTTCATTGTTTCCAACAAACGAAAAACTACCGATTGTTAAAATCCAAGATGGAGACCATGAAAGATGAATTGTTGGCTGGACCCCGATGAACATGTGACTTTTGAGTGCCCTAGCCTGTCTCTCGTTGGCCTCGGGTTGTAGGAAACATATTGTGGTTGATATAAAGCGATTTCTATTAATTGGTTAATTGGAAATGCTTCGTATTTTAACGTGAACGTTGAGAAATTTGGAAGTAAATACATAAACTATTTGTTTATTAATAACTTTGGCTAAATTTAAATTCTCAAATTTAAAATTTCTTCTGCGCGTCATAGCTAATGCTTCTTCTTGATAAATTTGGTAGATTTTATTTTCATATGTTAGTCTAATTGCGCTTTCATTTTCGCTAATACTTGCGCCTAACGTTCTTTTTGTTTGCATGTATATATATCTTTTATCAAATACTTTTATTACTGTAAAATTTAATTTTCCAGTTATGTTTACGTATATTAATGTAAAAATTAATTGTAAAACGTTTTATATAGTAGTGAGTAACGTCTTACGAAAAGCCAGACTATATGTACATCCAGATAGTGATTGTAAAACGGCGATTCCTGAATGGGAGCATGATGGAAAAGCGATCTGTGCAGGAGACATAAGTGGGAGTCCACAAGCTTGTTTCGTAAGTAAATTACAAACTCTACTATCAAAGAGAGATATTTACAAATAATTTATTTTATGTCAATTTTTATAGGGCGATTCAGGAGGACCTTTGTTTACCAAGAATGGTAGAGAAACCGTAGTGCTTGGCATTATGTCTGGTCTTGAACCGGTAAATGACAAAATTATAATGTCAACATACACCTTAATACCCACTTATTACAAATGGATCCGTTCTCTATTACCGAAAAAGGTCCAAATATGCGCTAAATAGAGAGCTCTATTTTGAAAACTATGTATACTATTTAACATATTGTATGTATTTGCAAAGTTTCATTATATATTAATATACATTTGAGTACACCCTGTATATTGAGAAGCCATGTATTGATATGAGTTAGTTTTGTCATGGTTGTGCTATTGTGTATAGCACCGAATTAACAGGTCTGTTGACGATTCATCTTATGTATTTTGATACGAACTATATACAAATGAGCTTGTTGTTATGGTTACTTTTATGCTTCTGTGTTTCTACCTTTCGGTCTGCAGTGGAAACAGAAAGGCATGTGTAAATTTGCCAGCCAAACCAATGAAAATAATATACATGTATATGTGTAACAATTTTATGTATTTTTTGTCACCTTTTTCTCCTGAACTTTTATTCACCTCTTTTTTTAATTCTTTTTTTCATTAATAAAATGTTGTAAGTTTAAATAAACAAATACCAATATTGTTAATAAAAATTGTTTATATAACAATGCCCTCTTGATTCTTTTAGCAGATCCAATGTTTTGTGATTAGGGGTTTTTGCCTGTGAAACGTTTCCCGGTAACTTAATTATTCAATTTACGATAATATAGCCTGGGTTTTATTAAATAACATTTAATCGTTGGATTAATTAGGATATTCATCCTCTCCGCCCACGACAAAATAAATATCCGCGTAATAGCCCAGATAACACCCGGGGTTATTATAGGCCAGAGGATACGCTGTTTTATACAGGGAGTAAAAGAATATACCCTATTACAATAAGTAGCAAAACTATTTTTTCTAAACCATAAACAGTGCCTAGTCCTTTTGTCAAAGTCAATTTTATTGTATACAAGTGGTCAGATTCATGACGTCTCGTTAAAATCACATTCACTTCGTCCTAAGATCATTTTGTCACTCAGTCGATTCGACATATTCAGGTTATCAAATTAAAGCCACCACATTCACTTTCTCCGAATTGTTCTGGTATTCACTCGACTCATTCAAATCTTCACATCCAAATGACCACATTCACTTCGTCCCGAGATCGTGTTATCAGTCGACACGACACATTCAACTCGTCATATTCAGATGAACACATTCAGTTTGCCCCAGGATCCTTTTGTTACTCATTCGACTCGGTCCAGAATCAGTTTTTCATAGTATGCTGAAATGCAGGAAATTATTGAAGAGGTGATAGGTCAAAAGGAGAAAATTAACTAGTATAAGTTTTAGGCATAGATATAGGTATTACGAAACATTTCTATATTTATATCGAAATGCGCAGTGGCATTCCACACACAGCCTTGTGCTCTTCCACTCATTTCTGCGACAGTAATAATTGCATTTTGCTACGGCTCCTCAGGCTGAAGAGGCAATTAAATTCAAGTAAGCGAAAGGGGTCATGAATTGAGCAATGCGAACATTGTTTATTTTTGCAACACCTTGAATTCTAATAAATGAGGTGGAATGGACATGCTGTGTCCAATTCTCCTATAAGATGTTAGCTACGTATTTCTCCTGAAAGACTGTGATCTCATCCTCTTTAGCCCATTGAAATGAACCCTTAAGGTCTTCTTTGATGGATTCTTTTATTTATTAATAAGAAATGGACAAGAATTCCAAAAATAAGCATTTTTTATGCCCTAAGTCGGATAATATGCACAAATGGCCAAAATATGCAATTTTATGCATTAGACAATCACTTTTTTAAATATTTTATATACCGATAATCATCCTTAAATTTAATGAAGTTGCATACTTGCAAAAAATATATACATAGAAATCCGGCCCATATTAACGGTTGCATATTGGTTCGATATGATTTACATATGAAGCTAATTTTCCTCTTAGTTGGATGGAGTACTTTCTTTTCCGTAGTTAATCGTCGCTCTAGAAGAAACTTTCAAGGTTGTTGAAAGATCTCCCGAGCATGCATGAGAGAAAACTCATAAAAACCTTGTATTCGCTCTAATCTTGTCATTTCGAGTTGTTCCATGTACTACTTGTTATATCATTAAAAATTTTAGCGGGTGTCATAAGGGTTCATTTAGAGCACGTGTTATTGTACAGATTACGACCGCTACTATTCAAAATGCGACGAAAACAACTAACCGTAATTCGCGGAACCATATCCATCAGTTGGCGAAAACAGTAATTTTTATGCACGTCCCCACATAGTTCTGATGGAGGACTTCCTGCAAAATGAGGATATGCAACGCATCGAATGGCCAGCAAGATCTCCAGCTACGAATTCGATTGAGCATGCATGGGAGAAAGCGTACTTAATACAATTATTCCACGAGGTATATGAATAGTATTTATCTACCAATTATGAAATATAATTATCGAAATAGATGTGCATCGTATGCTGGGATACACAACTGGGCTAATCTGCCGCCCATGCTTCGAACACTGACACCATACACGACCTTTCGTAAAACTGTCAAAACACATTTTAGTTGGCACGTCTTCCTAATTGATGATCTATTTCGCCTCCGGTGATCATATGTGATCATCCAAAGTTAACATTATCATCATTCTCTAGCACTAATCTACAGCCTTACCTGGCTTTTCATTAGTATAAGCATAGTAATAGAAGAGAAAGTACAACAGCTTCCGAGCGGCCACACACCCTCCTGTTTCGGCATGGTCGCGCATTTCATTGATTTTGGTCAGAGTTAGTGGTTATTATTCAATAAAAGTACGCCAGTTCTATTTTAGAAGGATCAGACAACGTAACTATGCTTCCATTTAGGATTTAGAAACTTTTTTTGAGAAGTAATAGTCCCCACTCTAAATTAAGCTCAGTTACGTGCCGCCCATGTTATCGGCGGATTTTTGCTGAAGCTGCAGCGCTGCGATCGAAGTCGCTCGTTCGAAAATTTTCACTGATAATAGCTAATGCTGGAAACGCACGATTTAAAAAAATTCCAATAATTCCTATTTAACTTGCCTGACTCCGAATATAACGTCATAAGTGAGCGTGGGATACATGTGTCTTCAATGTAAAGTTGTATAAATTGTCAACAAAATTGTTTTTAATAAAAAAAAATGCCTCGCTGTTTTGATATCTGTGTGGTTATTTTTCTAAATAAGACTGAAGAATTTATAACTTGCAAGAAATGCTTGGAATTATTTGTAATTTCTTGAGTCTGTGCCATTGGAAACTTATTACACTTTACGTATATAAAAATTACAATAGCTTTCTCGTCAAGTTTTTATTGGCATTTGTACATGTATTTCATCAGAGTCTATTTGGAAAAACAAGAATTAGTAAATTAGGGATCGTTTATTATATATATTCGCTAAAATGACAAAATTTTAAACCTTCCCCTTTGTAATTCTGAAACATTAACAAAACCCTCCTCCAAATACACTTACATAATATATTAGAATAACCCCACCCTTAAAAGAGGAAATCCGTTCACATAAAAAGGAGCCACGACCACTTTTCATTGACCGAGACGAATATTTAAAAATATTTAGGCGAACGTTTATTATTCGACATCCCCCACTCCCCCCTATTTAACCGTTCATTTTGTCACAGCGTCGAAATTACCATCCTCCCCTCCCCGTTCATTTGGTCGTATTTTCTGAATGATTCCTTAATTGACGTTAGTAATGAAATGTAAAACTACAACTGTAATCGGTAGTAATGATTTTTTTATCGATGGTAATTTGAAGTATTGTATTATTAAGTTATTTGGCAATTTCTGTCTTGAGGTTATAGTAATACTGTACTAAGTCTTGGTTAATATCATCAGCCGTGCCTGACTCCATCTTGTATTTGCACTTGTGTATGTTTTCCTATTCTTGTTCTTATCGTTTCTTCCTGGACTTGCTCCAGTAGTTTTGTAACTAACCTCCTAATCAATCAACATTTTTATAATTATGTTACTGGTGGAATGGCTGTTCTCTTCCCGCAGGATCTTATTTAACGTTTTAAAACCATACCGGATCTTGTGAGAACAGATGTGGATCTTTCCGTATTAACCAATAAATAAATAAATAAATAGAATAAATAAATAAAGTTTTCTTCGTACTTATTTTAGCATTTCGAGTTGATTGATGTACTACGTGCTATATCTTATCATTGAAAATTTTAGAGGGTGTCATAAGGGTATTGTAACAATTACGACCATCTTCAAAATGGTACATATTCGGGACCATATTTATCGATTGTCAAAAACAGTAATTAATAACGTTATAATTATATAAGAATAGGTGTTGTAAAAAATACAGTTGATTAAAAATGAATACTCCTTTTAATAAAAAATTGAAAAATAAAATGAAATAATAAACAAGAATGATTTTACCGCCAAAGCGGATAAATGGAGCACATTTTCATGTTACAGCATCGTACATGGATATATTGAATTAATCAACATTTTAAAACACTTAAGAGAAAATAAATAAATATGAAAACTAAATTGTAAATTACTATTTAAGTAAGCTAATGTATAGAGAGAATTTAAACGAATAACTTGAAGAACTGAAAGGTAAATGGAGAGAGAGTTATTCCTCATATATTTAAAAAAATAAAAGTTCTTTACTTTGTAAGAATTCCCACATAATGTTCAACGAAGAGAGACTCAATTGCTGAAGCGTTGTGTGTAGGAATCTATTATTTTTTCATATTAAATTACTAAAGTGTTTCTACGTTATCGTCTACTATTGAAGCAAGCGATTAACTACTATTAATTAGCAATATGTATAACAGTAGTGAGTTTTAGATAACATTAAGCATAACAACATTATGCCCTTGATACAAATAAGCGATGGATAACAATAGATCTAACAACTCGTAATGAATTGGTTGATATATTACACGCCATATCTTAGCATTGAAAGTTCTAACAATATTATATTGTACCATTAGGGCACATGCAACAAAACCAATTCCCGCTATTATTATTTTCTCGTTATATTCACTCATGACACGTTGTTACGAAGTGTTTGATATATTACATGCCATATCTTAGCATTGAAATTACAATGGTAACATACGGTATCATAATGGCACCATTAGGGCACGTGCTAATAAACAATAGCCATTATCATTATTTACTCGTTATATTCACTCATAGCACGTTGTTCCGATTGTTTGATATATTGCATGCCATATCTTAACATTGAAGGCTCCAATGGTACTATATGGTATCATATGGCACCATAAAAGTACGTGCTACTAAAAAATAGCCATTATCATTATTTACTCGTTATATTCACTCATGGTACGTTGTTACGAGTTATTTGATATATTACATGCCATGCTTCAGCACTGAAAGTTCCAACGGCATCATATGGCACTATAAGGGCACGTGCTACTAAACAAAAACCAATATCATTATTTACTCGTTATATTCACTCATGGCACGTTGTTACAAGTTGTTTGATATATTACATGTCATATGTTAGCATTGAAAGTTCCAATGGTACTATATGGTATCATATGGCACCATTAGGGCACGTGCTACTATGCAATAACCATTATCATTATTTACTCGTTATATTCACTCAT
>JAHWFO010094568.1:132875-147508 GCA_023313115.1 Rhysida immarginata
GAGAAAACTATGAACGCGCTCACCGCTGCTCACAATGCTTTGTGACAATGGTAGCATGAGCAAAAGCGAGGAGCGTTGAGTGGAAGCATGAGCAAAAGCATGGAGCGAAGAGCAATCCTGGCAAAAATATCCGACAAACATGATTCAATGGCAGTAGTTCATCTAATAAAAGTATTCATTTTCCTGGAATTTTGTCATGCAGGACGGTAACGAAATTAGGTGAGGAAATGGAAAACCAAAAACAGAAAAGTAATGAGTAAAATAAATAAACAAAGAGAAATACTAATAAACGAGGAAAAAAACACGAAGAAAAAAGACGAGAAAAACGTAATGGGTTTCCAAATGCATCGTCTTCACAAGTATATAATGTATTATAATTACAAAGAACGATAATTCGCTGTGGGTATATTAATATTCACGCTAAAAGGCGAGAAAAACAATAGCACATGGCGATCCTGACATCAATCGGAACGCCCATCAGACATTGATGCTTCTTCTAATAAAACAACAATTGCAGAATGGCAAATTATGCTGGAGCTAATTGATAAGTACAAAAAAAGTTGAATCAAAGAAAAGTGATGTTATCACTACAAATCAAAAACAGGATATGCAGGAGAAAATTCAAAAGGAATTTTCTTCCCAACCTGGTTGCAGCTACAAAACTTCCAATCAACTTAAAGGAGTCTGGGAAAATATGAAATCGAGAGCGAAGAAAAAGGTATTGCTATTTCAAAGAGAAGATTATTAAACTGAAGAGCCTTTAAACATAATTACAAATAAAAAAATCATGATGCAACAGCAAAATTGTAACTTACCTGGAAACTGTGCAAGCTCATAAAAATCTTGTCTAATTCTAACAGCTTCTTCTTGTGTTGGATATTTAATATTCCGGGGGCGCAGTTTAGCGATAGCTGTGTCCACTGTTTTTATTATTCGGCCTACTGAGGGTTGTGATATATCCCTCAGGTCGCCACCAACCGTTTGAAAATGCCCCGTTGCAAAAAAAACGCAAGGTAAGCATACTTGAATAATGGGGCAAATGAAGGCTCTACTACAAACTATAGACACTAATCTCTCCAGCACATCCATGGTGTGAAGCTTAATGGCCTTCAAATTGAGCATTGAGCCAATTCCCCCAACCTTACTCAATACTCGTGCTCAATCTGTGAAGCATGCTCTTACTACTGCTCTTGCTTACACTCATGTTCTTGCTTATGCTCACGCTCTTGCTCACACTCACACTCTTACTACTGCTCTTGCTCACACTCACACTCTTACTAATGCTCTTGCTCACACTCACACTCTTACTACTGCTATTGCTCATGCTTACTACAGTAAGAGTGTGAGCATTAGCGTTCATTCTAAATACGGAATTTGTATTCAACAGTGGTCTTGAAGCAAGAGCAAGAGTATGAGCGTTCATTCTGAATACGGGCGTAAGTGTACACAGTGGGCAGGGCAGTACGTAAAAAATTGCAAACTCAAAATAATTTGTATGTTGTCTATTATAAAGTTATTGTAAGTTTGTCATTGCTTCTCGCGTTCTCTACATTAAGAGCTTCACAGGCCGTACACAACATGCATAATTACAACAGTCGCTAAAAATTCATAACAGTAATTATTTGTTGATAATAATAAGCCTAACATCAATTAGCTAGTGTTAACAAAAGACTTAGAATTTATTAGGAGATTTAGCATAACAGCTACTTATAAGAATGCGCCCTTGGCCTGTACGTTTATCCGCCCGTCCGCTGTTTGCACGATAACTGAAAAACGGATTAACTTTTTCAAATTCTGTTTTCAGAAAAATGACCATCAAAGTCTCAGCTCGGCCGTATCAACTTTTCAGAATTTTTCGTGGACCCCTTCAAGTCGAAATCACGTGCTAAAATAGTGAGTGTAAAGAATACCAAGATAATGGCATGTCATATAACAATCGATTTGTCAATAAGGAATACATTGTTACTTTCTGTTCATCTTTTAAGCATTACTGACATCGGCGCGCGCACATGAAATCGCTTTGTCGACGCACGATTATTAAGTGCTCATAATCTATATTATTAATTAGCGGAAGAATGAGCTACAGAGGTTGAGTCAAAAGTTCTGGCCCACTCCGGAGGAGGGGGTTAGAGTTTGACGAATTCTGGGCGAAGACAATTTACCGCAAGCGTATATCGCAAGCGGTATTAAGAGAAAAGAGTGGGAAGAAACGTCAGTAAAAATTTGAATGCCATAGACATTGTGCCACCTGCGTCAGGCAGTGTAAAAATATGGCAGAAAAATTGGTGATACGCGGGCTCCTGCGTCACTATTGGAAAAAGGGGACCAGTGCGTGAGCAGCAGCCGCCGAAATTTGCAGGATGGAAGGTCAGAGTGTGACCAATGAACGGACAGCACGAAGGTGGTTCTCCCGCATTTCGACTGCAGACATGGGCCTGGAAGATGCGCCAAGCAGCGGAAAACTCAAAGAAATAGATGACGCAGCCCTACGGCAGCAAGTGGAAGCCAATCCAGGCAGCACCACCCGTAGAAGAGCGGCGGACATCGGGACATCACAATCGAGTGTGATTCGACAATCTGCACGCCATGAGAAAGGTCAACCAGAGCTGCCGAGTTGTGCCCCAGGAGCTGACGCCCGCGCAAGCACAACAACGGGTGAAGGAGTTTCGTCAACTGCTGGAAAAAATCGAGGTTTTGCCACATCCAGTCTACAGCCCCGACCTGGCATCTTCCGACTACCGTCTCTTCCTGTCCATGGCGCACTTCCTGCGCCTCGCCGATGTCAGCGAGGTTGAAGACGCCGGTGCGTGACTGTTTCGCCCAGAAATCGGAGGAGTGGTTTCGCGAGGGCATCCGCCAACTGGGCGATCGTTGGATAAAGACCATCGAGCATGATGGACTCTACTTTGAAGATTAGCAATGAGCGGTTCCTGTCTGGTGCCCATTTAAAAGTTTGCGCGGTGATCCGCCACTACTTTTGACTCAACCTCTGTACTTATCAGTTTTATAATGTCAGTCCGTCCTCTTTATAATTTCTACATTTTTTGAGGTAGAAGGTTGAAATTCGGAATGTAGCTTACTATGGGCCTACCCATCTGCACTATTTAATTTGGTTTTGATTGGTACACTGGGGTCGGAATGACGGGGATGGGATTCAGAGAGGGCAACATATCTATGTGCTGTTTAGGTACGTAAAGGTGTAAAATCCAGTATCCAGATTTCTCTAGGCAAGATCTACATTACTATGAAGTTTGGGCCAAATTATTCCAGTGGGGTCGGATTTGCGGGGGTAGCAGTCACCTTTTCCTTAGAATTATGACAACATATGGCATGTGATAGATCATACTTTCGGAAATGATGAGAAAGGAAAGAAGATACCACATGTTCGAGAAAATTAGTTTTTTGTTTAAAAAATTTGGAGAGGTAAAAAGTGCAGATAAACGGGTAAAAATAGATGACCGCAGGATTTGCTACTTGCCTTACCCTACTCGAGGGGGAGGGGGGGTTAATATCTTTTTAATAAATATATAAATGTATTTCTGCTTCACTGCTAAAGCTCCTCCTTGGAATGTTTACAAGATTTGATTAGTTAATAACAGGACTTACATTTATTTGTTATTGATAACAATAGGCCTAACAGCAATTACCTATTGTTAACATTAGGATGAACAGTAATTAGCTATGGACTATAGATAATAGGCCTAATTTTAATCACCTACTAATAGCAATAGTCCTAACATTAATTAGCCATATTTAAAAAAAGGTTTTAACATTAATTATGCATTTTAATATTAGGCCTAATATTAATTAGCCATATTTAACAATAGGCCTAACATTAATTAGCCATTTTTAACAATCGCCCTAACATTAATTAGCCTCATTTAACAATAGGCCTAACAGCACTGAAATTTAAAAACGAAATGAGCACGTGCCTCGACAAAGCTTCATAACGAGCTCGTGCTCCATGCTAATGTTAACAATGCTTAAATGATAAACAAAAAATAACACTATCTATATATTTAAGTTGCAAGGCTGATTCTATAGAACTACAGCATCCATAAAATTCATTTTGGTCTTAAATGAAAGGTCTTGGTCACTAGATTTGTCAAATTTGGTTTTCCTGTCCATTATTACCATAAATAAGCGATAATTTACAATTCAAAATTTCTTTAAGCGCATGCATAATAATAGGATAAAAACTGACAAGTTTAACCATTGTTGGCGACGGATTAAAACGTCACATGACTATTGTCGTCTGAGCAACATCTATGTATTTAAGTTACAAAGCTGATTCTTTACACAGTTCGTTGATGAAAACTACTGCATCTATAAAATTCATTTTGGTCTTAAATGAAAGGTCTTAGTCTGTAGAATTTTCAAATTTAGTTTTCGTCTTCAATATTACTATTAATAAGCCCTTATTTACAATTGGAAATTCTTACGCTGGCACACCAACCAATCCTCTCCACAATGGCGTCACAATCAATAGCTTTGCTACCATTGATGATCAAATCAACGACGATAACAATAAACAGGGAAAACAAGATGGAGATGGGTTGTTTACCGTCAAGTTTTGACGGGATCTCTCTGTATTCACTTATGACTGGTCGGTACGATCGTTTGATATACACTATATGATCAAAAATATCTGGACACCCCTCACAGATCATCGATTGGCCCAATGTCACATGATAATGACTTGCACATCATTTAAATAGCTTCCCACACCTTCAGACACAACTCTGCTTGGACATTGGCAAGAATGGGTCGTTCGGCAGAGCTCAGTGAGTTCCAACGTGGAACCATCGTTGGATGTCACCTATGCGGCAAGTCCGTGCGTGACATTTCCAGCCTTCTTCAGATACCCAAGTCAACAGTAGGCGATGTCATTATGAAATGGAAAACCCCGGGATCAACAACAGTTCAACGAACCGGTAGACCCAAGAAACTAACGGACAGAGACCGTCGAGTGCTTCGTCGTGTCACCCGCAGCAACCGGAAGTCCTCGGCGGAAAAAATTGCCACAGAGTTTCGAAACGCCTCTGCAAATGATGCCAGTACCATGACAATTCGTCGGGAACTGCACACGATGGGATTCCATGGCCGTGCTGCTGCCCACAAGCCCCACATCAACAGGGTCAACGCCAAGCGACGTCTGGAGTGGTGCAAAGCCCACAGAAACTGGACAATGGACCAATGGAAACGTGTAATGTGGACAGACTAATCTCGCTACACACTCTGGCAATCCGATGGACGAGTTTGGGTTTGGCGCATACCTGGAGAACGCTTCTTACCTGAGTGCACAGAGCCCACAGTCAAGTTCGGAGGAGGAGGAGTCATGGTGTGGGGCTCATTTTCATGGTACGGACTGGGCCAGCTCGTTCCTGTGCAAGGAATCATGAACTCCGACCGTTATTTGAATGTTTTGGACAACTGTGCACTTCCAACGTTGTGGCAATTTTTCGGAAACGGGCCATTTCTCTACCAACACGACAATGCTCCGTGCCACAAAGCGAGGCGTGTACAGCAGTGGTTTGCGGACTCAGGGGTCGAAGAAATGGGTTGGCCGGCACAAAGTCCCGACCTCAATCCTATAGAGAGTCTGTGGGATGAATTGGAAAGACGCTTGCGGGCCAGATCACATCGGCCAACTTCTGTACCTGAACTGATTCTCGCTCTTCGGGAGGAATGGAGGAACATTCCGGAAAGTACCTACCAACATTTAGTGGAAAGTCTTCCCCAAAGGGTGGAAGCTGTGATTCGGGCAAAGGGATGTGCAACGCCCTATTGATTTCCATGAAATCGTGGCTAGAGCGCAAACGTGCATGTGTCCGGATATTTGTGATCATATAGTGTATTACAAATCCTATATTCATATCCTTGACATTAGTGCACGTGCTTGAAGAGCATCAAAAGTTGATACATCGGAGTTAAGCTCATCCGTTTTCTCGCTATCGTGCAAACGACGGCCGGCCGGACAGTCAAACGTATGGATTAAGCTTGTATTTTCATACAGTTTATATATAGCTTTAACTAAAGGTGGTAATATGGGGTCATTGAAGTACTCTTTGGGTTCATTTTCTCGGATGTAGCATTTCGAAAACCGAGAAGAATATCATATTCGTCTTGTCCTCGTGATTCCCGTTCGAATGACATATTTCACGCCTTATATTTCCAATAAAAAAATTTAATGGGGAGGAGGTTGGGTCTCAATAGAGCAATCTTTACACTTGGAGCCAAGCTTGAGCTCTCTTTGGCCAATCACGTTGAATTTTTTATAAAAAATTTTCAAAATCCCAAGAGAAAAATAAAAGCTTGTACATGATTTGCTAAACGTGGTAGGTGGTGCAAGTGTGCCGTCGACTTCGAGTTCAACACCGACTAATAAATTTGTTTCTTTCTCTAAATTATAGGCTTTTGAAGATAATGGAATAACAGCAAGCAGCAACGCACCAAATTTTAAACTAATTGACGTTTCTCTTTTTAGATGACCTCCCGGATAGGACGCTTTGCAGCAGCTTTGTAGCAGCTTTGCAGCAGTTTTGTGTAAAAGCAGGGGGGGGGGGGAGTGGAGAACTAAAAATGGTTCCGGTGTTGTTTGCAAGGCTGAATTAGTCTGCGGTGTCTGCGGTGATGTTTTAGGGGCCAAAGAATCTTCGAGACATAACTCCGAAAAGGATCATTCACACAAAGTGAACAGAAGATTAACTTTGGGAGGACTCCAAACTGGGATTGAGTATGCAGGGCTTAATGAAACTTTTTTTCATCTGTAGGTATGGATTTTATGCACCATTCGACGTTCGCCACACACGCGAAGGAGATTGAAGCAGCTTCAGCGTCAGTGATTGAAGAAACACTCCAAATTGCAGCAGGGAAGATTCGCGATTATTACAGGTTATTCAAGCCAGACATGACAGATGAAGATATCATCAACCTCAGCGTCAGCTACAATGGGGCATGGCATAGGCGCAGCCATAGGTCTAACTACGGGGTGGGGATTGTCATCGAGGTGTTTACTGGGACGGTTATTGATTATGAAATTTTGAGTAAATATTGCAGGATTTGCCAGGAACAGGAAAAGAAGATGAACCCAGAAACTGAAAAATTCGAGTAATGGTATGAAGATCACCAGAAGAACCACAAAGGATCTTCAGGTGCCATGGAGGTGGAAGCAGTGAAAGCCATATGGACCAGGAGTGTGGAGAAGTACAGGTTCCGGTACACCAAGATGCTTTGCGACGGGGAAGCTAAGACTTATTTGACATTGTCTGAATTGCAGGTTTACGGCAAGGATGTCACCATTAAGAAGCTGGAGTGTATCAACCATGTGACCAACAGGATGTGGAAGGGTTTGTATGGGCTGAAGCCGAAAGGTCGTGGAAGACCTCCACCAGGAAGCCTTAACGATATAAAAATTCAAAAATTTCGGTTTTATTATAGGAATGCCATCGACAACGACAAGGGTGACTTGGAGAAGATGAGGAATGCTGTTTGGGCTACTTTTTTCCATTCTATTTCAACAGATGATGACCCTCATCATGCAATTTGTCCAACAGAGGAGGATTCGTGGTGCTTCTTCAACAAAGCCAAAGCCAGGAGCGAAACGCCAGAAAATCATGACAAGCTTGGAACTGCAATGAACCGCGAAGTTGGACAGAAGGTGCTCGATGTATACAAGTATTTAGGATCCGATAACATTCTTCGTGGATGCCTGGAAGGGAAGACTCAGACTGCGAACGAGTCACTCAACAGCCTTATTTGGAAGAAATGCCCTAAAACTAAATTTGTTTCTAAATCTAGGATTGACACCACAGCTGCCATAGCAATTGGGGAATTCAAAAGAGGAGCCACCCAGCTTGCAGTGATGCTGAAGAAGATGGACCTGTCCATATGTCAACGTTCACTAGATGACATGAAGAAGAAGGACACCATTAGAGTGAAAAGTGTGGAACCCGAGAGTGAAGAAAGTAAACGTCTGCGGAAGGAGTTAGCCATCGCCAAGGAAAAGGTAGAACATCGTAGAGTATCTGCGGAGGGTGGACCATCGTATGCATCAGGATCATTGTAATGTTTCTTTTTTTCCCCTAGGTTATCTCTAAAGTAATGACTTCTGTTTTTTTCCCTAGGTGTTCTAATGTAATGACTTATCTTTTTTTCCCTAGGTTATGCCTAATGTAATGATATCTCTTTTTTCCCCAGATTTCTCCACCCCCAATATTTTGCCGAAAGAGTTACCAAAACCATGTTTTCAAAAAAAATTTTTTGATTTCTGAATAAATATTTATCTAAAACACACTAAAACAGTCCACACATACAGAAGACTAAAACAGCTCAAATTTAAAAATGCATCCATAACTGCATTCATGCACTAGTTATTCACTGATTTTCATAAGCAACTTTGGAAAGGGCCAGGACGGGAACATTTTGGGAGAGAAAAATATCTTTACACACATGTATTTTTAATGTAAATAAAATGATCTTTCCAATGGTGCAAACCTTATTATGCTACCTTACATAGATGCAGAGAAACGTGCACTTCATTCTTTTAAAACTTTGAAGTTAATTTTTCCGCTTTGTGTTTTCTACAAAATTTTTAACTTCAGGAATTATTTTCTCTGCTTCTACTGCATAGATTTTGATAAATTTGGGCATTTTGGAAAGACCGGGAGCTGACTAATGCAAATAAGCTTGGGTTTTATTATATGTTAAATAGCTAATAAATTCTATGCTCAAAACTATCTCCCCTACCCTGCATTTTTGGGGTACCGATGTTAAAAAGTTATGAATAAAAATGTTCTAGAGAAAATATAGTATTAAAAACGGCTTATTCTTAAAGAAAATGAGCTGTTCTTTTCAGTGGTGTAAGCCAAATTATTCTATCTTTAATAGTTTTCTCATAACCGATTCCGGAATTTTGAAAACGTTGATGGCTATAACCCGGCAACGAAAGTACCTACAGAGATATTAGACACAGTTATTTTATCTACTAAATATGTACTCTCACCCTGCAAAATATGATTAAAATCCTTAAGTAAACATAAAAAATAAGCCTCCGCCCAGCCACTCCGCGACAATAAATCTAAAAAAATTAGCTTCGAAAATTGTAAGCGAAAGATCGATAAAAAGATGTACAGGTTTCCTAATAAAAGAATGCGTATGTAAAATGTCAGATAGGCACTTCATGACAAAATTTATATTAGCTTTTATATTATCATTTTTATATGAAGTAAGTTCATACTTATTAAATTAAATATTTACAATATAAAGTCATATATTTAAAATTCACTTTTGAACATCAATGTATTTGCATATACAGTGAACGACCAATTTATTGGAGACACCCCGCTAATAGCGTGTTGCACCTCCTTTAGCGGCGAAAACTGCCTGAATACGTGCTGGCATTGGATTCAACAAGGTGTTGAAATTGTTGCGGATGAATAGCAGCCCAGGCTGACATCACAGCGTCCCGTAATTGGTGCAGGTTGGACGGTAATGTGGGAAGGCGTCGGATGGTTCTCTCCACTTAGTCCCATAAATGCTCGATCGGACTGAGATCGGGAGACCGAGCTGGCTACTGAAGCAGGTAGAAGTCCGCGACATGCTCCTCGAACCAGTCCAAGACCATTCGAGCACGGTGACAGGGAGCATTGTCCTGCTGAAACTGTCCGTCACCACCAGGGACCACAGTCATCATAAAGAGATGCACCTGAGCGGCAACAATGTTCAGATAGTGTGTGGCATTCAGGGATATGTCTACGGATGATTCGTCGGATCAGGCGACCTTCTTCCACTCATCCAGTTTCCAGTGGTGATGCCTGTGTGCCCATAACAGGCGCGCTTTCCTATTTTGCGGTGATAACGAATGGTATCCGTACTGGCCGCTTGTTGTTAAACCCAGCTCGGTGCAAGGTGCGCTGGACCGTGTGCTCCGAAATGGGTTGGGATTCACCCTCATTGAACTGCGCTGCAATTTGTTGTGCTGTTACCGTCCTGTTGCTGTGGATGATTCGTGCCACTCGCCGTTGGCCTCGTTCATCCATGGCCCTCTTTCGTCCGGAGTTGTGTTTGTTGGAGGTTGTTTTTGGCATAACTGCCATTCACGGAATACCCTTGACACTATAGCACGGGAAAACCTGAGAAGGTACGCGGTTTGCGAAATGCTCAACTGCGCCCGTCGAGCTCCAACGATCAGGCCTCATTCAAAGTCGGTCAAATCCTTGAATTTACCCATATTCAGTCCACTTCTGCTGCTGACTGCAACTTATGATCCAATGCATCCCTTTTATATATCGCTTCGGCTTGTTCCATTTTTTGGGTGACACTGGAAGCCGATTCATTTTCCGTAAGAGATATCTTTGATAAATTGGTCTTTCAGTGTATATTTCATGAATAAGTTAAAAAATAAATTTTTCTTATATTTTCTTATAATTTTCTTTACTGATTTTCTCTATTTAATTACTAACATCGGAATTATGGCGTGAAAAAATCCTACAAACCCATTTTCCAATAATTTAAATAACGTTATATTTTAATATCAGTATTTAAAAGCTTTCTTTGTTTTGTATGTTTTAACAAACAAACGCAAATAATATTAGAAGCAACATAGGTACCCTAAATATTTACTAACTATTAGGAGAAGTCTTGTATTTCATGGAAAATGATAGTTTAAATGATCATATTTTAATATTAAATTTATTACCAGCGATCCATAGCGCGCGGATCCTGTTACGACGGCCGTCCAATCCACGTGACATAACGAAATCGACCGGAAACTGAATCACATACGCGTGCACACACCTTCTTTCTTTTCACCATGACCGAAACGGGTTTCCCTGCAAACCTTTTCAAGGATAGAAGGGTAGTAGCTTGCTTATACTTGGAGACCTCACTAAGAAGATGGCCATTAAAGAGTCTCTTCTAATCCTTCTATCCCAACAAGTCGTTTTAGTTCTTTTGCAATGCAAAAGGGGGAGATGGTCTTGAACGAATCCCCACTCGCCAATTTCATTTCCAAGAACTTCGGATTCTTTGGTGGTCTCAGACTAGGTCTCTCGTCACGTTCGTTTTTTTGTTTTTGAATATGCTTTGGGTATGTCTTTTTGTTCCCTCGCTCCCCACCCACCACCGAGCCCAACAAGGGGATGCACATTGGCACCAGGGATACGTGGGGGATATAGGCAGCGCCTAACCCTATGGCGGAAGCTTCAAGGAGCGACGACCAACCGATTGATCTGGGCGGGCTCATCCAGACCACCCATCCTTCCAAGAAGCAGGGGCCAAGTGGTGTGTTGTTCCGGAAAGCCTTCACTCAACCATCAGGATCCCTCTTTCCCCAGAAGTAGGGTCCCTGCGCACGGCAAACACGCAGGTGCACTTACTGGTCACAATGGGGGCCATGTCGAAAACCCGCCCCCACTGCGAGCACTGGTCCCTTTGGGAGGGTCCACAACCGACCGGACACTGTTAGTCTGGCCTCTCTGCTAAGGCCTGTCTGGGATGGATGACCCGATCCAGCATAGCCCTTAGCGTCACTGAGGCACTCAAGACCCTCCACCACGTCAAGGTAGTGCCCACGAAGGGGCACCTGGTTTTGTGGAACTATTATGGTCCATTGGAACTTTCAATTGTAACATATGGCATGCAATACATAAAACAACTTATTTGGTTGGTTGGTTAGAGTTTTAGGGTGCGTCAACTACTTTGGTCATTTGCGCCCAACTGCATGACTGGGATGAAACAACTTGGAATGATGTGTCATAAATGAATATAACGTAAAATTATTGATAGTCGAAAATGGTTCAAAAGCACCTGGCTTTATGGTCATTCGGAACTTTCAATGCTAAAATATGGCAAGTAATATATCAAACAACTTGGAATGACGTGTCATGAAAAGATATAACGTAAAATTAATGAATATAAAATTAACTGGTTCACTTGCACGCGTTTTAATAGTACCATAATGGGTACATACAGTGTAGGTACCACTGAAAACTTTCAATGCTCAGATATGCAGAGTAATATATCAAACAATCTGTAAGTGGTGTCTTGGATGAATATAATGCGAAATTAATGACAGCCGAATTAGTTTAGTGCGACGTACTTTAATGATATCATTATAACACCACTGGAAACTTTATATCCTAGGATATGGCATGTAGTTACTTACACCATATTTTATCAATACTTAATTTCTGTTAGGAAAATTTTTATCAATAAACTATAGTGACCGGCAAGAAATAAAAAGGAAACTGGCGCATGCTTAAATGAAAAAATCCTCTTTCAACCAATCAGAAACGAACAACAAACGGGGTAATACTTATTCCTGGCATCAGTAATAAGTAATGCCCCGTATGTTTTCCCTTTTTGAGTGGTTGAACGAATTTTTTTCATTTACGCAAGCGCCAGTTTCCTTTTTCTTTCGTGCCGGGCATCATAGTAGCTAATTGCTCGCTTCAACTGTACATGCTTACGTAGAAACGCTTTAGCAATAGTTTATGAAGAAAGAATAGACCCTTACACAGAACGCTTTAACAATTAACGCTTATGCCATTAAATGAAAATGGCTACAAATTAAAGGAATCTTATATGTTCGAATATATAGATAACTAGCAGAGGATTCGGCGTTGCCTCGTATAATTACACTTGCAGGTAAACAGAACTATCTCAAAAAGTTAAATTATAATTCCAAATTGGTTAAATAATAACTCAACCAATACAACACAGAGCGAAAGGACTATCCATTGCATGAAAACTCCGAAAAACGAATTCTACGTGATACACCGGGACTTTATTTAAACTCTTCTTGACTTGCCTCAGATTAAAACAATGTCCATTTTCACCACCGGGGAACATCCCTGGATACTTTGGACCCAAGTTTTTCTTGCCCATGATGTAGAAGCTCGTATACCCTCTTGCTCTATTCAAACTCCCATTGTTCAGATGTTTCGTTTTTATGTATATATGTTCAGATCTATGGATACCAGCCTTTTCTGTTTTAGCTGCAAAGTTTCTCTGACCAATACTCGGTTCTTTCTCTTTCCTTTCCAGACAGATAAATTTTTACCAGTCGTCTGGACGTTTGATAGGGAGCTCAAGGGAGACACGTGTGATGCCTTTGCCTCCTCATAGACGTTCCCTTATTTATGTCCTGTCACTGCAATATCATTTTATTCTCATTATTAATAATTCTTGGAAACGAACGTTCAATCATCACATTATCAGCATCTCAGTTTCCAAAATATCACATTCACACAAACATGTGAATTACTATTCCACTCTCCATTTAAATTTTCAGGTACTTTTTTTATTTCGAACTACGCTTTTTCGATAGAAGTACGCCTTGCCTTAGCAACCTCATCCAACACTAACAAAGAAAGGCTAGAAATCAAATGCTTTCCGTCTTATCCTCGAATGACTTAAAATCATATCGGTCCTGGGCATTTTGGTTGCCTGACTTGTTATAACTAGAGAATAACTTAGCATAAAAATAGCCAACAAGCTATAGATATACACTGAAGAGCCAAAACATTATGACCACCTACTCAAAACGCCTTGCACTACCTTTGACCTGCCACTACTAACTCGCCTTGGCATGGATGCCACAAGTTCTTGGTAGATTACTGGAGACAGTACCAAATGTCTCAGCAGTGGTCACGCCAAGTCGAGATATTCCGACATGGTGATGTTTGAACTCTGAGCTGCCGCTCCATGACATCCCAAAATGTGCTCTATTGGATTAAGATCCGGCGAGTTAGATGGCCAGGACATTCATTGGAATTCATGCTCCTCGAACCACTCCAACACAATTCGAGCCTTGTGACTTGGGGCGTTGTCCTACTGGAAGATTCCAATTCCAGTGCGGAAGGCAGACGCTATGTAAGGGTGCAACTGGTCCGCAATGATGTTCACAGAATCCGCAGCTTTCCTGGTCCGTTCTATCACAACTACGGGTCCCAGAGCCGCCCATGAGAACGTCCTCCATAGCATAATACCGCCAACACCAGCCTGTGTATGGCCTGCTGTACAGACGGGGAGCAATTGTTCGCTGGAAGTCCGCGTACCCTGACACGAAAATCGATGTGATGAATAAGAAATCGTGATTCATGCGACCAGGCAACTCTTATCCATAGTCCAGTCTCGATGTTCCCGGGCCCATTGTAGGAGTAGTTGACAATGACGAGGGGGACGTCTGTTGCGCAGTTCCATATCCAAAAGTGTCCGCTTAACAGTGTATTCCGAAACACTTGCACTTGGACCTGCATTGTGTTGGGCTGTCAGCTGAGCCCCTGTCTGTCGCCGATCTTGCTTTACCAAGCGGGACGTCCTTCAACTTGGCGTCTACTGCTGGTTTCTTCTTCTTCTTCGTCTTTAGCCTTTGTCCCATTTAGCTTTTTGGGTAGGCTGCTCTGGAGCGCTAGCGCCATTTGATTCTGTCATTGGCTTAGTCCGGATGGAGGCCTGCAATCTTAAGATCTTGATGTAGTGAGTCTAGCCAACTTTGTTTTGGTCGGCCTTTTGGTCGTGTTCCCGGCACTACTAGGTTCAGTCCAATTTTGGCAATTGATTGCTGGTCAGCACGGAGGGTATGGCCATAGCAACGTAGCCTGGATTCTCGTAGTTTCTCAACAATTGAG
>JAHWFO010094570.1:0-53216 GCA_023313115.1 Rhysida immarginata
ACAGAATTGATTTGCACAAAAATCAAGGGAATATTTTTGTTGTAACCATTACATCATTCTCATTATAAATCTGCAAGATTCCTTTTCCATTCCTTTGGGTAGGCTAAATGGAAACTATCACGAGGAGGCTGAAGAGGAAGGCTCATATGAGTATCCTTGGCAATCTGAAATGCAGAAAAAAGATGAGTTTTAAATCAATGCTTTACACTCCCTATAATAATGGAAAGGGAAATAGTGACATTTTATTTTAGTTAATATCATATTCAACCTCCGTGGTGAAATTAAGTCAGCCACCCTTCTTACTTTCTATAAGGCTCCGATACACAGCTTCCGGTCCATTGTTGCTGCGAGAAACTAGCCATGTTGATAATAATGAATGCTGTTCAGTTGAAATGCATTTCAGATCACAACGAGTAAGTAAAAAACAATCGTAACAATAATGAATAAGAAAACGTGTTAACAAATAAATTTGAAACTATTAAATAAGTATAATGTACGTTAGAAAAATGTGAGAAAAGTGTACTTACTTAGATTCCTGTTTTCGTTCAATTTTTCTTGAACTGATAAAATTTGAAGGAGCAAGACGAACAACGTTAGAGAATGGCTTATTCAACCTTGGGTTTTAGAAGGAGACTATTCTCGCACTCAGAGTTGAAGAGACTATCCCTACTGATAGATAGTCTTTAGATAACTTGTCCCATCCAAAGTAATCTTAACGAGTAGTATTAGTTCTAATAATTTTTGTATTAATCTTCTTACTAACACGAACGGCGAAATCGTCCAGTATCGCTATCCGCCATATTTTCGTAACTTGATTTCGTATCTCTACCGGAAATGATTCCCATTTCCTATGACTTGGCTCGTTAAGCTGCGTATGGCGCTGTTAGATGAGTCGGGGTTTCTTAAACACTTGAAAATGGGTGGTACAACTTATCTAGGAAGTACTGTATTCTTATAATCGAGTCAGACAGCTATAACTTAATAAAATGAGTCCTACGATCTGGAAATTGCTGTGAGTGCACGCAGGCATGCCATAGAGGAGTATGGTCCGAATAATCGACTTATACAGAAGTTTAGATTACAATTTTTGGGTTTCGGGAAATCATGCACAAAATAATTAAATAGTACGAGATTGACACACAAAATCGTTATTTTCAGCTATATTAAGAATAACAACATTATTAATAAAGAAGCATTGAATCAAGAATTTTGTTACTTATTTCTTTTATTTACATGTTACCACATAGCCCTTCTTTATCAAGGGATAGAACCATAGACTGATAATAACAAGTCTGTAAACTCGATGGCGGCGTCTTTGATGTGTGACCAACTCTACCTCTCAGCACAATCGCTCACCAAGCGGCTAGTGCGCAGCCTTGATGATATATCAATGCTAAATAACGTTTATTTAGGCTTTTTAAAGATATTTTATTATTATTATTATTATTATTATTATTATTATTATTATTATTATTATTATTTTATTTTTGATTACATTTTTGAAGATTTACATATAAGCACAAATTTTAAATTATTAATTTCATTGGAGACTTTAACACTTTGATGTAGTAAAAGCAAAAAAAAAAAGAATACTATAATAAAATATTATAATACTATAATAGATGTAACAGGTTTTATTTTTTACCTTAATTATACAACTGAAAATTTGTATTCGGCAACAAAGAGACTGTGGAAAAAAGTTTGTCGCCCAGATTGTAAGACGATTGGGCTCGAATGTGTACGTATTTTTTTTTTAAATAGCTCTTCACGCTATTATTTTTCTTCATTTAAAATAATAACTTTTTTATAATCAGTAATTGCTATTATAGTGACCACATAGTTTAAAAATCGGAACGGGATATTGCGAGACGGGGAGGAGGTAGCAAAAATTTTTTAGTGTAAATAGAATATATCAGATACTAAGTATTACATAATAGAATATTATTTTCAAAATAAACTTATTTTTACACGCTGTACGGTTCATTTTATAGTATCATAACATGGAAAATAATTCATTATTATAATTATATGGATTTGTATGATAAAGCAAACAAGTTTTTTTTAATTATATTGAATACATCAAATCTACAATGAAAAATTAATTGCAATTTGATAAAATACTAATTTTCAAATCTTTCGTCTGATATTATGTATTATTTATATATAATCGGTTGCTTTCATGCTGAGTGGTTGATGAATGAGTACTTATGTACAATGAACCACAAAATATTTTATTAATTTAATGAATCACGAAATATGTTTACTGAAATTTCCAGAAATAAAAAATTCCTAATCGAATTTATCAAAAAATTTTATTAATTCAATTAAGTGAATAAAAATAGTGACCATTATAATAATATATGGATTTTTTTCTTAGGCTATGCTATTGTATACCATTTAAACTGGCTTTAAACAGCTCACTGGCCGCTAGGGATTTTCGCGCATGCGTAGTACAAAAAAGGTCACAAATGAAAACGAGACTTTACAGACTTGTTATTATTAGGCTATGACAGAACCTTGGGGGACACCGGCCTTTACAACACGGGGCGTGGATAGATTTTCACCAACTTTAGCTTGGTAGGATCTGTCGGTGAGAAAGGATTTCACCATCAAAATCAAATCGGGAGGGAACCCGTCTCTAATTATCTTGTAGACAAGGCCCCCATGCCACACTTGGTCAAAAGCTTTACTGACATCGAGGAATACCACTCCGCAGTACCTGGAAAGGTTCAAGGGGGTGCTCAGGTCTTCTACGAGCCTCCATATCTGCATCTGACAAGAGTGGGCGGCACGAAAGCCAAACTGATCTTTCCGAAGTAGATCATTGGCGAGACAGTGTTCTTGGAATCTGACGACGATCGTTTTCTCTAAAACTTTAGACATTGAGGGGAGCAGACTAAAAGGTCGGTAGCTCGAGGGAATTGCTGGATTTTGTCCCTGCTTAGGGATACTCAAAACAATAGATTGTTTCCAAGATGCAGGGAAGTAAGTAAATTTCCAGCAGTCACTAATGATTTTGGTGAGATGGCCAATAAAGTTCTTTGGGAGATTCATAAGGGCGTTATTGCTCACCTTGTCTCTTCCTGGAGCCTTCTTCTTTTTCAGTTTACTTATGATAGTGGCGAACTCTCTGGCCTCTTCGTTAAATGCTGCGAGACTTCATCAAATTTGACAAGACCATCTTCCACACGCTGAGACATGATTTGGCTCTCGGGATTGTTGATGATAGGAGTACCAAATTGCATTTCTAGTGAATCTGCAATGACTTGGCCTTGTCCTGATCAGTTTGCACATAGTCAAATGTGGTGTACGGAGTGGAGGAAGCGTATTATTCTTCTTCTGTAAAGCTCTGACCATACTCCAAATGGAATTGTCGCGAGCGGACAAGCTTTTGAGTTTGACATTTCATCTAGCGTCGCGAAGCTCTTTTATCTCCTCTTGGACTCTTCACACAAGCCTGTTGTACTACACTCACAGCAATTTCCAGATCATAGGACTCATTTTATTAGGTTATAGCTCTCTGACTCGATTATAAGAATACAGTATTTTGTAGATAAGTTGTACGATCCATCTTCAAGTGTTTACGAATCCCCGACTCATCTAACAACGCCAAACACAGCTTGACGAGCAAAGTCATAGGAAATGGGAATCATTTCCGGTAAAGATACGAAATCAAGTTATGAAAACATGGCGGATAGTGATACTGGACGAATTCGCCGTTCGTATTAGTAAGTAAGAAGATTAATACAAAATTATTAGAACTAATACTACTCTTTAATATGACTATGGATGGGACAAGTTATTTAAAGACTTATCTATCTATCAGTAGGGATAATCTCTTCAACTCTTGAGTGCCAGAACAGTCTCCCTCAAAAACCGAACGTTGAATAAGCATTTTCCAACATTGTTCGTCTTGCCCCTTCAAATCTTACTAGTTCAAGAAAAATTGAACGAAAACAGAATCTAAGTAAGTAACACTTTTCTCACTTTTTCCTGACGTAAATTATAATTATTTAATAGTGTCAAATTTATTTGCTAATACGTGTTCTTATTCATTATTGTTAGGATTATTTTTTATTTACTCGTTTTAATCTGAAATGCATTTCCACTGAACAGCAATCATTATTATCGACTGCTAACAACAAGGCTAGTTTCTCGCAGCAAGAATAGATCTAAACAACGGGAGCTGTGTATCGGAACCTTATAGAAAGTAAGAAGAAGAGTGGCTGACTTAATTTCAGCACGGAGGTCGAATAAGATACTAACCAAAATAAAATGTCACTATTTCCCTTTCCATTATTATAGAGTAGTGTAAATCATTGATCTAAAACTTATCCTTTTTTCTGTATATCAGAATATGAGCCTTCCTCTTCAGCATCCTCGTGATAGTTTCCATTTAGCCTACCCAAAGGAATATAAAAGAAATCTTGCAGATTTATAATGAGAACGATGTAAGGGTTACAACAAAAATATTCCCTTGATTTTTGTGCAAATCAATTCTGTTAAGTGATGGTGAATTTATTGCATTGTACATTATAAGGTGAATGTATTGTTAAATTAATAAATGATGTTATGAAAAAAATTGATGTTTAAAAATTTTAAAAACATGTCGTTTCTCTTCCTATTGTTGTCTACCCTACAAGCTTGAAATTCTATCTTCTGCTGGCGAATTTTGACAAAGATGATAAAATACAATACATGTCGGTATACAAATGTAAACGTGTGTAATTATCAGTATACACGTGTAAATTTGTGTAAATATCTATATACACGTGTGTAACTGTGTAAATAGGTATATACACGTGTGTAAATTTGTGTACGTGTGTGTAAAGTTGTGTATATATGCTATACAGATGTGTACAAAAGTGTAAACTTGTGTAGATAGGTATATAGGCGTATGTAAACTTGTGTAAATTAGTGTATATATACGTGTAGACAAGCTGTAGAGATGTGTAAATAGTGTATACACGTGTATAAATTTGTGTACATATATTTGTAAACTTTTGTAAATAAGCTTCATAGATGTGTACATAAGCTTATACACGAGTAAATGTGTGTGTAAATAAGTGTATAGATATGTATAACTTGTGTGATTTTTTATATATGTGTGTAAACTCGTGTATATTGTGTATACATGTGGGTAAATGTATATACATGTGGGTAAATTGTGTAAATACACGTGTATAATAGTGTAAACTAACTTGCGTAAATATGTGTTTACACGTGTAAACTTGAGTAACTATGGCTATACAAGTGTGCATATTTGTGTAAATCTGGCTATATAAATGTAAGTAGCTGTAAAAATGTGTAAAAATATGTAAATATGTATGCAAGCTGGCGTAAGTATGTATATACGCTGTATAGTAAACATTCCGTTAATGAGTCTTAAGTCCTGTACAATCGAGTAAATTGACCCGAGATAATGGCGACTCAGCAAATCGAGTCAAACAACTCTTACTGACATATGTGTCCAAAGACTCTCTTTAATGGGTCGTATTGGAAGAATCACAGGACCCTCACAAGTGGGTCATATGAACCGCATATTGCTGTGAGTGTAGGTTTTGAGCCAAGGTTCACGATAGCGTTGCCATAATCTACGGGTCCTGTTTCTTTCAGCAATTAGGCGTTGGATTCCAGGAGTGAGTTAGATTCGATGAGGAGGTTTATTCTCTGATGGATAGTTACTAGCTTCTATGGCACCGTTAATACACCTGGTGATATCTTCAACACGTTGATCGATGTCCTCCGTACAGTATGCAACGTCGGGATGGCAGCCATAGTTCTTAAGAATATCTTTGTAGAGCTTCCAGTCTTGATGATTTATGAGTTCCTCTCTGAAATTTATGTCGACATTGTCAAATTTCAACGTCACAGGCTTGTGGTCAGAAGAAAGGTCATCAATCGTGAAGATATTGTACGGTTTGAAGAAATCCCTCAAAAGAGCAAGATGTCCAAAACGTCACTAGTAGGGGAGTGGTCGCAGTAGTAGGTCCAGCTGGAAGTAGACAGCAGCAGACGACAATTGAATGGCTTCTCAAGTTTCTAAACAAACATAGTTTTTAAAAATAGATTATTGAAATTAGCTAATTGCCTTCCAGTACAAAATGTCTAGAGTAATTAATAACCATTTCCTTAATTTATGATTTCATTTTATTAAGTAATTCGGTAATCAAACACGGGGCTGTCTTCATGTGCAACGTCGAGTAATACGTTGCGTTGGTGAGGGGGTATGTATAGCGGTGCATTATAATTTTAAATAAAAATAGTATTCATGGATGCTTACCTCATCTTATAAGTTATATCCAGAAGAAAAATTGTACAGCAAAATTAAGGTTTTATGCTCTAACTGCAATTCTTTGGCGAGCGCTGCTAACGATTTTATTTTTCCTTCTTACCGCCATGTTTGTTGAACTCTGCGCACTTCCGGAGCGCACTACTGCCGCGCAACGCTATCGCTTCCACGGTGTGCTTGCGCGTAAAAAAAAAAAAAAGGCTAGTGGGGCCCCCTTGTAAGTGAAGCACATTTCTGGTTTATTCACAGCCAGTTGAATGTATTCCAAAATGGCATTAGAAAGATTGAGGGGGTAAAAATCTTGTATCGAAGTTTATTCGATACTTCAGGATATGCGATGCAGAATTTCTTACACTTAATTTAAAAATTGTCTTACAAAGAGACGAAATACCATATTCGGCCGCATCTAATTTCAAACAAGAAACCAGAGAATTTTACATAACTGCCTATGATTATCTTTCTGTAATGGCTAAGAACGATTTCAAATATTAGTGTATTCTCTTGGATGCTGTTAACAGAACCACCTACATGGAATCGGGTCAAAGGAACGTGCCAGTATTTAAAGGAAAGAGGTGTTGAGGAGAATGATTCAGTATTATTTAATCAAATAAGCAACGTTAAAAAAATGGATGAGAAATTTGCAGAATGGAATGAATCGGGCATACTTTGTCATAAAAATCAGTTACTTTTTTCAGCAATGTCAATATAATGAAACAGTACTCAAAACTTTTAAAAATATGCCAATATATCTTTTCTATTCCCTCTCACAATGCAAATGTAGAACGTATTTTTTCACTAATGAACATTCAGTGGACTGATGGACGAAACCGGTTGGGTGTTCCAGTGGTAGAAGCTATTTTGCAAGTTCAAACTAACTATGATTTTACGTGTGCTGAATTTTATGAATATGTTCTGTTTTCAAATCAAAAAGAAGTTTCAAGAATGATGCAATGTTATTTAATTAATTTTTTTTGGTCTATTTTTGTTTATTTAATCATTTTTTTGTAAATTTTTGCTCTGTTACAATTATGTGAAATTTCATTACTTATCTATCAAAGCGCGGTCTAATGTTAGTTATTTACTGTTAATATTAATGGTTACATGTATTTATTTATCTATTTGACTGTTATATTTTTGACTGTTATACTTTAACTATAACTAAATAAATAGAATTTCTAACTCTTGAGTTCTTATTTATTTGAATCTATTAATTAATTGAATAAAAAAAAATAAGTAACTATATTTATGACAAATTCAACAACTTCCGGTCACATGACACCAGCTTCTGGCCATATGACATCAATTTCCTGTCACATAATACCAACTTCCGGTCACTCTTCTCCGGTGTACCGGTTTTTCATTTTGGAAATATGGTCACCGGCTGGCAAATCCGGCTGGGTTAAAGAACCTGCCTCTGAAGAATCTTCAGAACTAACATAATGAGCGAAATAGAAGAACCTGCTGCAGCAAGGGCTGAAAATATGTCAGATCAAACTATTGTTTTATCTTCATTCTATTTCCCCCTATTTTCGAAACCGCATGCATTATTCTATACGATATTTCTTCTGCGCTACGTAAAATGCACTTAGGTATACACAACATTCCAACATGAGAGAAGCCGCCTAGATAGAACTGGTAGAGGGCTGCAGTTGGAAAGGGCCATCCATTGGGAGCATTTTAAAAGAATTCTTTTCGGTTTTTCTGTATAAAGTTTTACTGTATTAATTCAAAAGCTTTTTTCATGCGTTCATTTTTACTATACAGGGTGAAAATTAATTCCACTGCTAAACTTGGAGAGGTAGTAGGGATAGTCGAAACAAACAACTTTTCTTTATACCAGCTTTGCGAGAAAAATTTATTCACCAACGCAGAACAGTTACAGCAGTTGTTCAAAGTATTTGCGTCGTTCCACACATGGCGGTTGTGGCAATTGAAGAGACCATCCTTGGTGAACTGTGCTTCATGAGAAAACAAAACATGTTCACCAAACGCAGGACTGACGGCAACATTTCGAAGATACCAGTCGGAAAAGTGCACACGTAGTTGGTAGTCCTTGGGTCGCAAAGCCTGCACAGTCTGTTCGTTGTATGGATGTTGCCATTGTAATCAATTTTCACCCTGTATATTCACATTTAGATATTGCAAATTTCATCAAACAAAGAGCCCGAGCAACGCCAGGGATATCAGCTATACTCAAATTTATCAATAGCCAAGCATTGCCGGGTCCAAGAACAGGTATAAATAACGATTTTGAATCTGTCCATGCTGGACTGTCTATGATGCACAATAGGTGACCCACAATAAATAACTTTAATTCATGATGTCTGATAAATTGTCCATTGCGAGCAGAAACCACTAAATAGTAAAAGAAAAACTGGCAGAGGACGATTCTGGCGGTCACTTAAGAACTTTAAGACAATACTGGAATTTCTGAGTATCATACATAAATAGGAGCTTCTTTTTAAATGTTTGCTTTTTATGTTCCTCAACAAATTAGTATGAGAAATGATAAGAGCTGACGGCACCAATCCCTGACTAAAAAAGTATCATATGGAGTTTTCAGATTTTCCAAGTTTAGATTTCAAAAATAAAAATATTTCTTGTTAATATTTCATGTTTTCTTTCGACAATGAACTAAAGCGTTTATATTTCATCAGAAATGAATTTAATATTTTACTGGAATGATATATTTTCCGAATAAAGCTGATCAAAGTACCAAATGCTTTAATTTTATTTTTTTTAATGGAAGCCTATTAATTATTGCGAATAGTAATCTTTAATAATATATGCTCTATTATAAATACGTTATTTGCGTTTCCATGAATTAAAATTGCGGCGAATTAACTTTAAAGTTCATTTCAAACAAGTTTTAATGATAAACCTTTATACCAAGGATGTCAAGAAAGAAATGCCATTTAAACGAAAAAAAAAAGCTGCTTTTGAAAAAATTAATTGCCATTTAAAAGTTTCGTGTCAATTTTTATTTCATGTTAAAAGTAATTGTCTGGATATTCAAAATGAGGGTTATAACTTCGAAAAATTTAATGAGGATTATTTTTTTCTGAAATCTTAAAAATAAAAATGTTTTATGAAATCAGAAGTTTTTTGCTATCTTTTGCTTCTTGATAATGCATAACAACAAATATATATGATTTGGGGTTGGACAAAATAATATGAACACCTGTGAAATAAGTTAAAATATTTATTAATAGGGCCTTCCTTTTGCATTAATTACAACTTGTATCCAGCGTTGGATGCACAAATGCAAGTCTTGGACAACAGTCACTTGGGATACGCAGCCAGTCCTCCTGCAAAAAGTTCGCTAATCCAGAAAGTGTCCTTGGAGGTGGAAACCTACTGCGCAGTTTACGAATATAAGATTTTGTAGCCTCCACAATCCCCCACAAAGGTTCAATGATATTAAGGAAACGGAGGGGACTGAGGTGGTCAGTGAGGTGTTGTATTCATCATCGTGTTCATTAAACCAGTCTCGAACGTACAAATTAAAGGAACACTGAAAACACTAGTCCACATGAGAATTTTTATTGACTCAGATGTACATTTCGGAAACCAAATTTCCTTCATCAGTGAGTCAAGGAAACCTAATTAATTTGTGTACTGGTGTCCACAGTTTCTGGCTTTTATTGTTTAATCAGTCTCGGACAATTCGAGCAATGTGAATGGGAGCATTATCGTCTTGGAACACAGGTCGCTCATTGGAACACAGTTTGCAGCATCATTGGACGAAGATGGTCTGCCCCAACAATCATACTTCTTTCGAAATCTGAGCGGACAGCGATAACTGAGTTTCAACGCCGCAATATATTATCATCCGCATGCTATCACTGCTTCTAATAGACGTGAAGATTGGTATGCTACTCGTGGTCCCTCCTTCCCCCCCTCACTTTAGATTTCTTCCTTTGGGGGTATTTAAAAGAAAAAGTTTATGCCACGGAACCCAGGACACAGCGTGAACTTCAAGGACGAATTGAAGTGGCCATTAGGCAAATTCCTGCCATGACAATGACAGGTGTCCAGAAGGCAATCACCTATCGTGCACAGTTATGCCTTGCAGTTGAAGACCAACACTTTGAACATACTTTAAAATAACCTATGTTAGATTTTGGAACTCAGGAGTTAAATTCCATGTAGTATTCAACCCTTTTGAGTTTAGAAATAAAAAGCTCACTAATTGATTTGCCTGTGACTTCTCAACAAGATGGTGGGAGGATAGCATACCAATCTTCATCCTCATTTATCTCACACAATTTTCTTATGAATCAGTTAAAGTAAACATGGATTTAAACTAATTTTGGGATGTTCTACAAGTTCGTAATTGGAAATTTTCTTCTATCTCTGATAGGGAAAAAGTTACGGTTTGAATGACCTTGAAGGTCATATTTGAGGTCGGAAATGGAAAGCCCACGTTTTTGTTCTGTCTAATGCATCGCCTCTGGACTGTGATATACATCATAGTGCTATATAGATTTTTCGGGCACCCTTTATAGTATACTAGAAGCGAACCCTCCCGATTGTATATCGGGAAATAATCCATTGTAAGATAACCCATTGTTAGATTTTATCTTTGTTGTGACAACGTCCACCGTCGCCGATTTTATATAAATGATGAAATAGACTTGGTTTATGTTTGTTTGCTTGCATGTGTAAACAATCAGCCCGTGGTGTTTACGTCAACAATCGGCTGGTCGTGTTTATATGTTGCGTCAACAATGGTTGATGAAATTAATACATGCCGCAGCCAACGAAAAAAATAGGCCACGGCACTGAAAAGTCACCTGATTATCTTAGTCCAAGCAGCAATGTAACCTTGATTTTTTCCAACAAACCTAACAACTTCTAGGGCGTGCAGCTGCTCAAGCTTTTGCTGAAAAAGTGAAGGTACTTCCCTAATGAGCTAATAACTGGAGAAAATTTGTTTTTCATATGGTTTTTGTAATGTAGGAACTTACTTTAGAGAAGTTATACATAATGTATATATAAACATATTAGAAAATTATAAAGATCTCAACTGATTGTGTGAAAGGGCAATCTTTGCTGCTAAAACTGATACTGTCACTATAAATAACCACATTCAGGACATGATTCTACGCTCTCTGACTAACTACAACTCTATTGAAACGGTTACATGTTGATGAGGGATGCTGATGACGCTGTAATCACAGTACCTCAACTCTCTCAATCCATCTATGAAGTATTTTTTAATATAGACAGAAACAATTCAATATCCATAGCCTTTCTTTGATATTCTAAAATGTTAAGGATGCAATTTCGAATTTTCCTGGGCGAACCCAATTGGACACAAAATTCCTGTGCGAACACTTTAAAGAATTCTTTTCGTTTTTCCAAACTGAATATATACTTTATCAAGGGTTTTTCATTTATATTCAAATTCAGATATTGCATAATTTCATCAAACAAACAGCCCGAGCAACGCTGGGCATAACAGCTACGGGTAGTAACTCTATAAAAGCATTGCACAAAACTGATCACATACAAGAAAATAAATTTTTATTAAGTAAAAATTAAATAATAATGTATAAATATTAGAGTGTAGGACAATAATTTCAATTCAATTTAGTCTGATTGCATGTCTTATACCATTTAAAAATTCTGGACATAGTTTAGGCACAGGGTCTTAAGTTCCAATTTTGTGGGATGCTAGATGTAATCGATTATCTTTCGCAAAATATACCTGATGTTGAAGGCCTCCAAGATTTACTCGATTATTTCAGTAGCACTTACGTGCGAGGCACCTATCGCCGGATCCAGCCTCCAGCTCGCCCCGACGACAAAATTCCCCTGTTGATTACACACATAAACAAAAAAAAACTTTTTGTCGATATCTTGGTATTCAACAGTTGTTCTTAGATAATTAAAACATGCTGATTAATAATACGCAAACCGTTTCTCTCTATCACCTCTCGTTTTTTAGATATTTGATATGAATGGTTTATATAAGTCTACCATTGTATGAAGGCAATAAACTGACAGACAGAATTTTAACTGGAAAATTTATTGTACCAATGAGTTCTAATGAATCTGGCATAAGACATACATGGTGTTAGAACAATATTAACTTAATTTAAGATACATTTGTGCTGAACATTTGGTAAGTCACGCTGTAGCATCTAACAATAGTCTGCCAACATTGCTGCACTCCATCGACCCTGATATCGTGACTCCATCACTGAGAAATCTTGATGAAAACGTTCACCATGTTCATCACTTGCTGAACCTAGGTTCTCAGGGAAAAAGTCCAAATGTGAGTCAAGGAGAAGTGCAACCCAAGTGTCTATACGCATTAATGCACTTCTGCATAATATCCACATAGTTTGCAGCTTTATAATTTCCAAGGAAGTTGGCTACCACTGATTTAAATGCCTCCCATGCCTCCCTTTCAGTGCCACCCAGCAAGTCTTGGAAGTGTTTGTCAGCAATGATCTTCCTTATTTGAGGTCCTATGAACACGCCTTCTTTTACTTTGGCATAAAAGCTTCCGAGTATTTGTCTAGTGCCTTCACAAAATTCTTCATAAGCCCCAGCTTTATGTGAAGTGGTGGCATGAGTATTTTGCACGAAGGACGTTTTTAGTTCCTGGCTGCATTTTGTCTCTGATTGGCCAATTCTTCTTTATGTAGCGTTGCTTCCTGTCTCTACTGTCCCACTTGCAGATAAAGCAGCAATACTTGGTGTACCCAGTCTGCATTCCCATGAGGATGGTAATTACTTTTAAATTACCACAGATGTGCCATTTGTACTCTTGATACCGAATTTTTTCAAGAAGTAATGTCATGCTTTGATATGTCTCCTTCAGCTGGGTGGAATATCCCACTGGAACCGATGCATATCTGCTTCCATTGTGCAATAATACTGCCTTCAAGCTTGTCTTAGATGCATCAATGAACAGACGCCATGCTTCAATGCTGTGTTCTACTCCAAGGCATGACATAAGACCATCAACATCGGTGCAGTAGCAAATACTGTCACTCACTGCAAAGAACTGAGCAAGTTCTTTATGTCTGTTTCGAAACTGTGAAATCCTTGTATCTGGTGCAAGCAAATGAAACGCATTAAGTCGTGAAGCAAGTAACTGAGCTTGGCCTTTTGTGAGTGCCAGGTCACGTACGAGGTCACAAAGTTCACCATCATTTATCAAATGAACATCTTCTTTGGGCTGGTATTCACAGTCTGAATCATTGGAAGCAGGTGAAACAGAGCTTTCTTCGTGGGTTTCTTCATCAACTGTATATTATTCAGGTGCTGTTGGTATTGGACATGTGACAGGATCATGTGCAGTTGGTTTAGAAACTGAGGGAACATCTGGATACTGAACAGATGCACGATTTTTGTAGGAGAATCCAGAGATGTTTGCCAAACAGAAATAACAGTCTGTGATGTGGTTGCTAGACTCTCGCCATATCATAGGAACCCCAAATGCCATATGATTGTTCTTCTTTGATTTTCGTATCCATCCACGTAAGTTGCAAGCACATGTCAAACAAATGTGCTGTGCTGCCCACGACTTGCCACTATCCACCTTTGAATCAAAGTAAAGTTCATATGCCTTCTTCAACAATGGAGTAAAATTCTTCCGATGTGACTTGTCAGTGAAATAACCACACAAATAGCAAAATAAATCTGCTGAATTTTTACAGCCTCTGGATGCCATATCTGTAAAAGAAAAAAGATTAATAAAATGGCGATATCTTCAAAACCTGAGGTGATAGAGACAAACGGTTTTCAGATTTGAAATCAGCATAACAAACTACAATAGAAAAAGTTAACACCATGTCAGATATCTACAGCTTGTTTATGAGTGTTATTAGATCGATTCCACCTTTCTTTCCGTCCACCAAGTCACTCTCAACGACGGGAATCGCACCAATTTGTGCGAGAGTTCGAATTTTTCTTTCAACAGTTTAGTGGGGCACACACATCCAACCATTTGGAAGGTCATTGAAAGTATCCGCAAAGATCAGAGTTTGGTAGAAACTTCTCTTGTCAACAAAAATCAAGCAAAACACTGTGAAATGGAACAAGCAAAATCGGAGGGAACCTCTAATCCACAAGGAGATTTGAAATACCGGATACGTAGTTCGGCTACCAAGTAGCCATCTTCAGCGAAGGGGAACAAAATGCAACTAAAGAAAGCAAACTTAATGCTTTCCAGCAATTCAATGCCCTCATAAGAATAACGAGGCACGCGCAAACACTGAAAATGTCGTCAACAATGTAAAAAAAATGTAATACACTTTTGGATCACCCGGTATAGACAAGGTGGGGGTGGAGGGGTAATAGAAAAGAATATCTCCCATTGATTAAGCGGAAATAACGCCTATCGGACAAGTTAAACAGTGGCCAAGAAAATGACAGGAGATACCTTGTCAGAGGGGGATAATATTCTCTAGTATTAAGGTTGCTTTCTTTAGTTACATTTTGTCCCTCTCCGCTGAAGATGGCTACTTGGTAGCCGAAATACGTATCCGGTATTTCAAATCTCCTTGTGGATTAGAGGTTCCCTCCGATTTTGGTATCCCCTCCTTCCAGTGTAGTAATTTCATTATTACCGTAGTAATAAAATGGCCTAAAATCCTAGCCATAGTAATGACCGTAGTAATTTGGAAAAGTAGTAATATGTAGTAATATTTGACATCTCCGTAGTAATTTGTGTAGTAATATCCTAAAACATGCGCATTGGTCATTAGTACAACGTTCAACATTCAACAATACCTGGAGGGGATGGTGTTGATCAATGTTGATTGATTAGTTATTGCAGCCTACGAGAAAATCGATTACTCGATTAGCCCTATATTTAAAACAACATTTATCAATATTGATCGATTTGCTTCCATTAATCGAGTTAATCGATTAATCACGATTAATCGCCCAAACCTACTTTATGTTGGTAGGTGCTGAAGTATTCCCGCCCTCACTCTCACTGTCGACTTGTTTAACGTTAATTTCTTGTCCTGCGTTGTATAGCACTTCAGGAGCAAAGTATAATTGCACTGTTCATACCCTGACTGTAGTAATAAGGTAGTATTTTTGGGACATTTAACGTAGTAATATGTAGTAATAGGAGGCCTTGTGCCATAGTAATTTCGAGTTTTAGAACCTGGTCACACAACCTCCTTCCCAACATCGTGCTTGCAGCTGAAATTTTGTATTCGTGCATAATACGATTTCCCAAATTTAGTGGGTTTTTTTTTTATCTAATAGTTGCATTATGGTCGATATTACTGTAAACAATAAAGTAAAATAAAGGGTCCAGAATTAGCAATATGGTAGCGTCTTTAATATAGCCTCGCGTTTCAAAATACAGTTGACTCGCGATAATCCGACAGTTACGGGACCGAGCGGGTGTCGGATTATCAAACATGTCGGATTACAAAAGACTATATTCATTGGCAGTCATCCGACGCGGCGTCGGACTACAGAGCGTGGTGTCGGATTGTCAAATGTCGGATTATCGCGAGTCAACTGTACCTTCATCCTCAGGGCAAAGGACAAATACAATGAGCAGGCCCGAGCCACCAAATATATGGGAATTTGCCCATCAATCAGGGTAAGGTCACAAACCAAGGAACTGACTGGTCAGCTAAAAATCAGACAAGCAACATAAAGTGTAAAATATACAAAAGGACAAACATAATTGAACAAAATTTACAAGGGATGTGATTGGCTGTGGATTTCAACGCACGATATCTTCCATTTGGACGATTTATGATGTCATTGACAATGTTGAGAAACGGATTCTTCTCGAAGTTGGTTTGATTATCAGTATTTTGTCTGGGTTGTTTTTTATATTTCTCCTGATCATCAAAGCTTCGTGGGTTAACAAGATCTTCTTTTGGTCATTTTCCACTTTTAATACGGACATAATTTCTTGGATGGGTCCCGAGGCTAACGAGAAAGACGGGCTCCGGCACTGAAAAGTCACCTGACCAAGATAGGTCTATTAACAATATAACTTTCATTGTTTCCATCTTGTATTTTAACAATCAGTGTTTTTCCCTTTGTTGGAAACAATGAAGGTTGGATTGTTAATAGACCTATCTTGGTCAGGTGATTTTTCAGTGCCGGAGCCTGTATTTCTCGTTAGCTTCGATGGGTCCAAACTGACGTTTCATTCTCAAGAGATGGTCCGCGAATGCAGATTTCCCGCCATTGTTAATCCATGCCCTTCTGTGTTCACCAAAATGGTTCTTTGAACATTCTTCATGTATATCCGATGTAGAAACATCCACACGTGGGGCACGTATAGAGCATGTGTAGTATTCAGAATTCATAAAGTGAAAGGTGTGGCTAGCTAATGTAGACAAAAACAGAAAAACTCATAGAAACCTTTCACTTTACCCACTCGATAAAGGGCAGGGGATGAGAATTTTTTCACCAGGTTTTTTGCTAAACCCACATTTTACATGATGCTCTACAACTTTCTAAATAACACATGGGGTCTAACCCCTACCCCTACAAAATTAAAAGTTTCAAAATTTACCCCTTCACCCCCAGGGACGCGAAATGTTTTTATTCTGAATTAGGGGACATTAAAACCAAATAATCAATATTCATTTTCCCCCAATCTGTTCCCCTTGAGTCGTTATTTGGACCTAAAGACGGGACACCAATTATGAAACACCCTGTATATACACTGAGTGAGCATATTATTATGAGCAAATGCGCGCACGGACATCGCCACAATGTTCTAGCGAGCCGGACCAATATAAAAAGGGAAGCTGAGTGTCGTCGACAACAGTAAACGTGTTCTATTCTTCAACTATGGGTAAACGACGCAATTTAACAGCCTTCGAACGCGGGATGATTGTAGGTGCTCGGAGCTGTGGAGCGAGTATCAGAGAAACAGCAGCATTCGTGGGGTGCTCAAGAGCAGCCGTCGTTAAAGTATTTAAAAACTGGACGGTTAGCCGGAAGACGGGGTCTGAACGTTCGCGTTGTGGCCGCCCGCGGATGGTTGATAATCGGACAGAACGGAGACTGTCACGATTGGTAAAGGATAACAGAAGGGCAACTGTGCATCAAATCACTGCTGACTTTAATCAGGGGTCCTCCAAAACGATCTCTGAATGCACTGTCCGCCGCACACTGCATCGCATGGGATACGGAAGCCGAAGACCTGTCCGCACACCTTTGCTGTCTGCAGCCAACGAGCGGAAACGACTCCAATTCGCTCAGGAGCACAATGACTGGACTATCGAGCAGTGGAAATAAATCATGTGGTCTGACGATTCACGATTCCAGTTAAATCATGCAGACGGCCGCGTGAGAATCTGGCGGAAACAGCACGAAAGCATGGACCCCCGCATGCATGAGTACAACCCTTCAGGCCGGTGCGGGCAGTGTTATGGTCTGGGGAATGTTTTCCTGGACCGCGTTGGGTCCGTGAATACGTGTTGAACAATGTCTGGATGGCACAGCATACCTCCGTATCGTCGCCGATCAAGTCCACCCTGTCATGTTGATAGCGTATCCCAATGGAGATGGCTACTTCCAGCAAAACAATGCGCCATGCCACAGAGCTCGTATTGTGCAGGAGTGGTTCCAAGCACATGAGGGGGGCTTTACCTACTTCGGTGGCCCCCACAATCCCCAGATCTCACTCCAATTGAGCATTTGTGGGACGAAGTCGAAAGAACCATCAGACGGCTGGATCCACCACCGTTCAATCTAGCACAACCAGACAGTGCTATCCATCAGGCATGGTGCCAGATTCCTCCCACCACCTTCCAACATCTCGTGGAATCAATACCACGAAGAATCACCGCAGTATTAAAGGCAAAAGGTGGCCCAACGAGATACTGACAGGGTGGTCATAATAATATGCTCACTCAGTGTATGATAAAAGTGATGTAGATTTTCATTTAATGCTAATAAATTTTTGTTTTATAAATGCGGCTAACTTGGCTTTGGCGATATTTGCTCCAGCTTAGCGCTTTTTTAACGCGTTTTCGATGAATTTTAGCTCTGTTTTGGCGCGTTTCAGCAACGCCGGTAGCGCGATCTGAAAACTTGAGTTGGCAACACTGATACAGAATAAATAAAGAAAAAAAAATAACTCAAGAATGTTTCCTATGCCACACCTCAGATGTCAAATTATTGATGAAAAATAGGAAATAAAATTCTACAGCCTGGATTTGAACCAGAACTTTTATTGCGTACGCAGCTACTCGAATCTTTGTACGTATTCAGGCAGTAGGTGTATGATATTAACAAGAACAACCAGTAGCTCTGGTCGCTGTCGACCAGTAGCATACTTCTCATCGGTGTCCTAGTCCCGGTTATCTGCCAAAGATTTTGCTGCCTCATTAATGATAATTAAAAAAAAAAACAACAAAAAAAAAACCATTTACAACGTGAAAGGAGAAAATCTATTTTGCTGCATTATTTTCCTACAATAAAACACTGTAGGATTTATGAATGAAACATGCATAAACTAATAGGAAAACATTCAAAAAACATTTACAAACATGGGGAAAATCAGTGATTCTCTTTTGTTTCTTATGTTAGTTAGAAATTTCACAAATTGCGTTTTCAAGAATCGAAAGAGACTGCAGATGTAATTATTGATTTTCGTTTGACAGGAAAAAGATTTTAAATTTAAAAGTATAGTCCCGAAGATACTCTCTCTACAGACTCTCGTTGTCGTCGTCCACTTCATACTTAGTCATTGCAAAGTATCATACGTTTTTGTCATTGTCAGCATATTCGCTAAGATCAACTGCAATCTCAGCAGTCATTTCTCACTAAGCCTTTATACATTGCTGCAACAACGGTTACATCCTGAGGTAAAGTTGCAAATCCAGCTTTCAGAAAACAACGAGTTATGCAGCGTTTCATGACACTACCATGCCAAAGATATCAGGAACATTGAAGGAAGACATAAAAGTGCAGCAACCAAAAAATTGTACATGTATACGAGAAAAATATCAAGTGGAACCTTGCCATAAAAGACGTAGGTTATGGGAAAATGTGGATTTGCATTACGTAGAATCTGAGATTTTTTTAATATTATTGATATATAAGTTTCTTGAGGACGTAAGAGGCGGGAAAACGTTCATAGCGGGAAACGTAAAACCGGGATTCCACTCTATACAGGATGTCTCATCTAAAGTGAACCAATAGCCAACTTCTAAAATACAAATCTGACAAAGTATTTTCAACGGAAGAATTATGTACTTTTATGTGAGGGATTTTATGTAGCTCATTTCCAAAACAACCGACGCCATTTTCGAAAATGGAAGTCAACTTTTGAAATGTGCAATGGAAACCCCTATTTTTTTTTAGATTTGTACACACCATTTAGTCTTAGTATTTTCAGATTGCACATACCATTTTATTCTTGGTATATTTTCAACTGATCCAACCGTTTATGAGACAGAGGCAATGAAAGTGTGGTGTGTTTGGATTTAAAGAATAGGCAAAAACCTGAAATTGTTCATCAATTTTTGTCTTTTTTTTTTTTTTTTTAATCCAAACACACCACACTTTCACTGCCTCTAAACGGTTGGATCAATTGAAAAACCACCAAGAATAAAATATTTCTCAAATGTTGTGTACAATCTGAAAATGCCATTAAAAATAGAGTTCCCATGGCACATTTCAAAAGTTGACTTCCATTTTCGAAAATGGCGTCGGAAAATGGGCTACACATAAAATCCCTCACATAAAAGTACATAATTCTTCCATTGAAAGTACTCTGTCAGATTTGTATTTTAGAAGTTGGCTGTTAGTTCACTTTAGGTGAGACACCTTGTATATACATTACGTTCCGAGATTTTTTTTTACCCGTTTAATTAAATTTTACAAAACTACGATATAATTCTGTTCAAATTGTATACATATGGAAAGCTGTAGATGAAGTGTAAGCGAAGAGTGAATGATGTTCTAATTATTTTTTCACTAAAGCTTTATACTATGGTAATCTATCAGTCACATTAGAATCGGTTAAATATTAAACTACCATAAATATTTCCTTGCAAGAAACTGAATTTATTTTATACGAATCGAACTTTTCTTTTTAAAGAAGGAAAAAAAGTCAGCTTAAATATACGAGTGCGTAACATAACGCCAATCCAAACTTGAAGTGGACATTTACAGCCCACTCCATAAAATTTTGATGGGGAAAACGTCGCTCTGTTCTATTAACGTGAAGGTTCTTGTACGACTGAATTTTAAAATCTACTTATAGAGTGAAAGGAACGACTCGCTTCCTTCTCCGACTTTATCATGTTAGATTAACTCATATAACATCGGATGACTTTAAGAAATAGGCCTTTAATCATTCCAGGTTGTTGCAATATTAAACGTTCTTAGAAAACTAAGAAATGGACTTGAACTGTTCCTCGAATTTTCAATTTTCTATTAGCTCTTCCATTGAACATTTATCACAAATTGAGTTGACTTTCAAGCGTTCGCACATGTGACCCCAGTGAGAATAGATTGGTAGCACTAGCACGAAAACTTTTCAGAACACGGTCCAATTCTCGAATCACCTAATAAAATCTAAGATTTGAAACGATCGATATCGACTAATTTCGTCCTTTAGAAAGGAGGTGACCTTGGTAGGATCAATAAAAATCACTATTGATCCATCTTCTCACGACTTCCTCGGAAATCTTCAGGGCCAGGTGATAAAAAGCGCTAGTCTTGGGATTCGAACTTTATCGTAATAAACTGGCAATACCCATTAAATCAATATTTTCTCAGATTTTGCTGTTTGCTATTCGAATCGGCATCGCAAATCACTTAGTAACAGAAGTTAATTCATTCTCCGTTTCCCGCCCACCCCCTGTTTTCAGTTGAAGCTTCTATTCAAAACAAGTTTACCATAATTATATTTGTATAAATATTTATACGTATTTTATTAAAAAAAAAATTAAGCAGATTACAAAACCCCTTAACCTCGTTGTTCGCTTACACCGAAAGGTTTAGCAGTACGGAAGTGAAGTCGCTCGTTTTATAAAGCTGGATAGTAAACTAACATATAAAATAACTAATTCCCTTTTTTTAAAGGAAGAAAGTAAAATAAAATATTGAATAACAAGTGATGATGATGGAAGGGAGCCGTTGCAACCACGCCTGTTTAAAGTTGGCAAACGATGCGTAATTAAGAGCGCGGCATTGCCTAATATCGGCTTTTGAATCCGCTTCTGCGGTGGTTAACCAAGTCGTTTGGGAATTTCTTGATAATCTTTGATGATGTCACCGATTACTGGTTTTTTAATTCTTTCGCGAAATAATAGTCAGGGATTACACTCGACTTAATAAAAAGAAAAAAAAAAACTAAAAGGAAATCGTATAGTTATTGTGAAATATGTTTTCTCTGCCATAACCGTTACAGGTGCTTTCCACTTGTGATAGCTCAGAAAAACAAAAAATGGAAATTATTATTAGAAATAAAATTATTTTTAATTAAAAAAATACTTTTACGGATAGGCAAATTATGTAATTCTGTTTAGTAAGACTTTTTTTTTATATATTAAAAAAAAAAAAAAATTCTTATTGGAATAAAATTTCCACAACTGTTTGAGCAGAAACGTATCGACTTAAAATGACATTAAACAAGAAAAATACCAATGTCATCCTCTTTTTTTCTATATTTTAATACCCGCTCGACCTGCCCTTCATTTTCGGTTTATTTGAGGGTTACCTGTGAGGGTAAGTCTATTTTTCAGAGGGGTAGGCATTTTCCGGAGACATCTTTTTCTCATTTTAATTAAATTTCAGGACATGCATAATTTAATAAACGGCATTAAATTTTTTATAATTTATTTAATTTTAGTAAATCGCCGATTAAAATTCTTTCTTTTTCTGGGATCGCTTACAATTCTATTAATTTCTCCCTTTTAGTGAATTAGATAGTAAAGAAAAGGTTATTCGTGGCTTTGTGAAGCCGTTTCCTTTTATTTTCTTCCATAATAATAGGAAAGAAAAGGAAATTTTAGTGGTGTAACATTCTGAAATCCCTTTTTCACGAACTGATTCCCCTAGAGATTCATTAAATCGAGGTTGCTTTGTTAAGTGCTTCACTATTACAAATTAGCGCAAAAGAATATCATTTTAAATTTACTTGCGAGTTATTGAAAAGCTGAAACATATTTATTAATTACCATGAAAAAAAAAAGAAATGTTTGCTAATGGGGATTTCAAAAAATTTACTGAGTTATGCTTGATCGATTGAGGAGCTCTCCTTCGTTAAAAGCGGAGTGAGCTTGGGGCGATGGCTTCGTTGCAACGAGGCCGGAAGTTAAGAGGGAGGAATCCAGAGCCAATCGCCGTCTGGTGATAAAATGTGGCTCTGAGTGCAGTCTCTATCTTGCCACTGATATCGGTCGTGGAATGAAGCGGGGGAAAAGTAATTTTATATGTTGCGATATTAGAAAGCGGTCGTTTTTTCACCCTGACTCACTTGTATAGTCACTTGGTTAGGAGCTGATTAATAACACACGCTGAAAAGCGAATTGCGGAAATTGTTGGAGTGTACGATTTCCTGGGCAAAGCGAGTGAAGTTTGCCGGTGAGTTTTGGCGATAACTTTCTCTCCAAACAACATAACCACGTGTTGCAATTCCACGGAGTGACTCATCGTAATGATCCGGAAAAAAATCCTTTCTAAATATCTGAAATACTCATCGGTAGATTAACGAGCCCGACTGTCGGAATTCGGAAAGTATGGATGGATAAGTGTCGCTCGCTTGACAAAGAGAAGAGAGAAAGAGAAAACGACGCAAGTGCAGGTAAGAGAAACTCATTTTGTTCTCTTTAAAAAATTGTTATGATCAACATAACGTCATTTTTTAAAAGCACATTTTAATTATCATACTTCGCAAAAGTACCGATGTTTCGCAATTTACATTGATAATACATTTCGCACTCGCGCGCGAGAGAGAGATTTTAAAACTGATTTCTTCAAGAATCTCTTTTGTAAAGTTATAAACCTTTATTAACGATCACAATTAATTTCTTTCTAAGGAAAGCGCATACTATTATTCTCGATAAATCTCACGTCTTGAACAGTCTTGCAGCTCATTTTATTATTCATTGATCTATTTATTGCTCTGTAATGATGAAATGTAGCTAATCGGCATACCTGTATACTTAATTGATATGCCTTTTTTTTTTTATTGTTAATAATTGACTCTTCTCTTTGTGTGACTCACAAATAAACAGTCATCATTCTCCATTGGGAGAGGGAAAATTACTTAATAGACTTATTAAAAGCCTGTCGAAAAGATTTTGTAAACTATTATCAACTGGAGCCCATCATTTGTGGGTTGGGAAATTCAGCACTGTAAATAATGGCTTCTGTTATAGTAATAATAATTATTGTATAGAAAATAAGAAATATGAGAGTCATTACCTTATCATTACCATAACTTCGCATTGCATTAAATTATGTAACACTCTAAACAATACATCGTTTACAAACAAAGAATTAAAGAAGTAAATTTTTAAATATTTGTATTATGTGGAAACGTATGTAATATTTAAAAGATGCATTGCTAACAACATAAAAATTGAAAAAAAAAACAAAAAGTGAAAAATTATTCTGTTTCCAATTTAAGAAATTTAAAGTTATTATTGATTTGGTTTTATTCCCCAAGAAGCAGTTTGGGATATGGTTTTATTCCCCAACAAGTTTGTAGAGAGCATTGCCAATTGTTTGTTTTTGCAGCCCCTATTTGTCAATGATGAATTCAAACGCCACCGAAATTGCCTTCCGGTCCCAATGTTGAGCCCAATGTCAGAGCACTGTACTTGTTCTCGAAATCCGAATTTTTGGACGTTACTGTTTATGCCATTAGGCAGACGAAATGTTGCTTACAGTTTGTGAACTGTTGTGATATTAAAAGAGTGTTAATGGTCTAAATATAGCATCACATTGAGAGACCAGTGAATAGTTCAATAGAAGAGTTTCTTAAAATAGTGCAGGAATAAAGCAATCTTACTCATAATAAGATCTTCCCACACTAAAACTTCAGCACTAATGTTATTTTTTCCTTCAATCTGTTGTTCAAAGAAATTAAAAATAGTATTCTACAAATAAAAAATCATGTTAAGCTACTTATTGACTTAAGCATCTTTTTAGAAAGTAGCATTTAAATTGAAGATAATATCTATAGTTGTTAATACATTTATTTAAAACATAATTGAGTAAATTACATTCTGCTTCATCATAACATACATGTCAAGATTATTTTGTTTCAAAATTACGTATAGCTTATCTTCTTTATCTTGTTGATTATTGTAGGTGTTTACAATCGCTATTGCATCTGACCATAATGTTTTTAAGAGCAGCCCGAGAATATAATAAATTATATATTTTAAAACCCTGAAATTTTTCTTTACTTTTATGGTGATGCTTATTGAAACGAAACCATTGATTAGTTTACTCATTTTTGGGCAAAAAAAAAATGCCTTTTATGTGTGATAGCAAAGCTAAATAGGAGTCTTGTTTCTTTTCTCCGTTTAAAATTGATGCAGACAGTTTGAGATGAAAGTGGTTCTTAAATGAATAGTTTCAAGTCATTGAGGAAGTCAATAAAATCCTTTCATCAAGGTCACAATCCCTCTCCACAATGGCTGAGAAATGCAAGAATGCATATGCTTTATTAATGAACATCTTGTTGTTCTTGCGAGTTGAAATTGACAGCAATAACCAACTATAAAAAAATGAAAAAGAAAAAAAATATAGAGATTACAATTTACTAAAGAGGAAACAATTAAATGTTCATAATTACTTTTTATTATTGCTCATTTTGATTCTAGCTTATGTTTATCCTTTTTTTTCCTCCTTTAGTTAAGAGTCAAAAGCAGATGAGATTTTATTGTAAAGAATTTTTTAATCTCTATAATTGATTTTTATTTAGGTGTCATATTTACTTAAGATGTGTATTGAATTTAAAAAGTTTATAGTATTGAAGAGACTTGGAAATATTTGAAAGCTTCAAGTTTTACTTAATGACCCCTTTGTTGAAGGCTGAATGAGATGTGTAAGGCCACATCTTTAATAGCTGGAAAAGTAAAATTTAAAAAACTGCATTTAATTAAGTTAGGAATTAATTGAAAACTTTCTAAGCATTGGTAAAAGTTTTGCAAGACAGTGAATACTATTATGTAATCAACATCGTTACTCTTTTTAATGATTTTTAAGTCCATGGCAAGAAGCTATTTGATATTTTCTGAAGATCTGTCCTATCCTATAAAAGCATAGTTTTCGTGTATCAAGTGACTTGATTTTTTTATTGAATAGAATTGATCTTGTTTCATTTTTTTTTTTTTAACCTAATAAATGGATAGGGAAGTGTCTTCTGATTTAAGACGATTTTTTTTTGAAGACTGAAAAATATGTAACAATTCATTTCAGTTGAATAATAATTGAAAATGGTCTTAGGAGGATTTTTTCACGCCATTACCTCCGATATTTATGAATAAATAGAGAAAAAGATCACGCCATTACCTTTTTCTCTATGTATTCATTTCAGTTTACTTCACAAATTATTTATGTATTGTTTCACTTTATAAACAATTTTAGTAATTTGTTCTTTGTAATTTTTGTTCTAATAATAATATATTGATTGGATAACTTATTTTCTTTGTAATAAATATGACATATTAATAAATCTATTGTAAGCCTTATTTTCTCTAAACATGTTCCCTCCCCTACATATATTTTTTTAAAGGAAATACTTTTTTTTTTAGACCATCTGCTTTTGTAAGAATACTATTTAAATACTAGAAGAAAGAAACAACTGGATTTTAGTAAAGAATATGGAAAACTTCAATAAGATGGCTGATGCATTTTGAAATAACATGTACTTTCATCAACAGAGGCTGATTGAAAATACTGATTGCTAGGAAGAAATTAAATAAGATAGTGCATGGAAGCCATACAGTAAATCATTTTGGTTGAATACCTACTGATTACGACTTTGTTGCCTACTTTCACCAGGAAGTTTAAAAATTAAAAAAAAAAAAAAAAAAAGGATGGCATTTTGAATTAAATGAGATATAATGAATGGATGGATTATGAAGAAATTAAACAATAGTAAATAGCAGTTAAAGGCTAACAATGGATTTGGAAATAATTATTTGAAATAAATTATAAGATACAAAGAAGTGCATGTAACAATGAGTAAATCTATCTATCTATTATATAAAGAAATTTCAAGTTTTTGCTTAGGTGGTAACAATTGTGATTTTTGAGGTTTGAAAATTTAAATATCCAATAAGGAAGCATTATTTTCAAGTCCATTGTAAACAATTTGAAAAAAGTAATTGTTCCAATTGTTATGACAGTATCATTGTTAAATTCAGGATGGACAGAAGAATTTTAATTGTTGCAATATTTTTATTTGTTTAATAATCTCTGTCCAACGAAAGAAAAACTGGGCGTGTCCAGTTAAATTTCCAATTTCAATTGTTAGCTATTGTTAATTTTACTTGGCAACAATGTCTAACAATTGAAATCGGAAATTTAATTAGACACACCCAGCTTTTCTTTCGTTGGACAGAGTATAGATGGAACCCACCAAAATTTGATGGCAAAAACCTGTATGGTGTAATAAACAATCATAAACAACCCTGTCCACAAAGAGGTCACAATCAAGAACTTTGCTAGCATTGGTTTGCAAATTAACAGGAATCACATACAACAATTAACGACGATAACAATGATCAATGCGCATGTGCGGAAGTGCCAATTTTCCTCTTAAAAAAAGTGCTTTGCGTTTTAATATATAGGATAGATAGCAAAGATATTTTTTTCTTCATTAAAGTGTAATGTCCATTCATTGATAACGTTTTATTTTATTTATTTATTTTTTTACATTTGAAAGTCAAATCATGTACAGTCGAACCTCTTTAATTCGAATCTCAAGGGAATTCGAATTACAGAGGTTTTGAATTAAAGAGGTTTCGAATAATGGATTTTTTTTTCCAAGGGAACAAAAAAAAATTCGATTTACAGAGGTTTTCAAATTAAAGAGGTTCTACTGTACTAGAACATAAAATTATATGATGACTTATCTAATTTCTGAAATATGTCAATTTTCAAATTTTTAAAAAATATTTTCATATTGTTATCTTTAACCATTACTTAGAATTTTCATTATTCAAAATAGTTTTTAACAGCGGCTAATAGAAAAAAGATTAACAGAAATAAAGTTTAATAGAAAACTCCAAGGACTGAATATATAAGCTTTTCGAAATATGCGAATTTAATAAGGTGCAGTTTCAATTCATTTATACAAATATATCATTTGAAATACCAAATACCAATATGATTAGAAATTGCTAAACAATAAAAGCAAGCATAGCATTGGAGGACTGTGGGGAAAAATAATATCCAGTCATTAATAATAAACCATTTTTGTGTGAAAATCTTTTCGCACGAATTCTGCTAGTACGAGGGACGATTCTCCATGGCTGTAACTTTTTTATTTGTTAACCGATTTTCAAAATTCTTTTTGTATCTTATACTCACATTTGTCCTCTATGCAATGCACTATTCACTTTTCGACATATTCCCCATCCCTTTCCATGCATTGCGCCAACACGTGACTAGTTGGGTGAACCCGTTGGAGAGGAATTCCGGAGTTGTTGTCGACACCAGGATTGAATGGCAGCTTTGGACCCTCTTCTGAAGTACGATAATGTCTGTCTGCACACGAGTCACCACATACCAGAGGCGTTGCAGCGCCTACAGTTCAAAGATGAAAAATTGCCGTTCAAAAATGAAAGACTTTGCACATTGCGACTTTCACCACTTCCCAAAGAAGAAAGAGCCCCTTAAGGGACATGAGTTGGTTCTGACGGCGAGGTAAACGCTGCCTTCAATCCTGGTGTTCACAACAACTCCGGAATTCCTCTCCGACGGGTTCACCCAACTAGTCACACGTGGAAAGGGATGGGGACTATGTCGAAAAGTGAATAGTGCAGTACATAGAGGACAAATGTGAGTATAAGATACAAAAACAATTTTGAAAATCGGTTAACAAATAAAGTTATAGCCATGCAGACCTTATTTATCAATGCCCCTCGTATATATAAAAGCAAAAAAACATACATTCATTCATCAGAAATCTCTTAGGAATCCAGAAAATTAAGGCTTCTACAAACCTTCATTTCATGGAGAATCTTCAAGTTACCTTTATTTATGATTTGTCCACTTGTCAGGATGTGTTGGGCATAACCAGACATCTTGGGTTAGGTGCATTGACAAACTTATCAGTAAACACAGATGGAAACTAAAACTTAATGGCAACCCTCCATAAGAAACGATTCATCAGCCTGCCATATAACAAACAACTCCTTAAAGGCCTTGGGAGAATATGTAAAAAATATATGAATGACGATTGCCCACAGAAGCTACTATACCATCAAGAAGTTGGTAGGATTGACTAAAGATGAGATCACACCTCTGCACAAATCAGGAATCTATGAACTTAAATGTGGGATTGTCAACTCACATATGCAGGATAATCCTGAAGAAGAATTCAAACCAGGATTCAAGAACATTTCAGCTATGTCAAAAACCATCAACCTGAGGTGAGGTTATGCCCAACACATCCTGACAAGTGGACACATTGCAAATAAAGGTAACTTCAACTGAGGATTTTAGAAGCCTTAATTTTTTGGAATCCTAGGAGATTTCCAAACCTTCTCCAGATGACCTTATGAATCAAGACAGAGGTTCTATAAATTTATCTGATTGGACAGGTCTGCTTAACTGTATCAGATCTTAACTTGCTTTTTAAGTTTGTAACCAATCATAGATTCCCTTTTTCTGATTGGCCACCATTTTTGTTTACTTTCTTCCACCATCTTCAAGCAATCTCCTTCCTTGTTTAACTAATCTTTATCGACATAAGGGGAAGCGATGTATTGTAAGGCCTCCATTTCTCAAGTTAGAAACAACAATACAACAACCTGTTGATTATTCATTTCTCGTCTCGACGATGTTTCATAAGAGAAGGGTTGATGCAATGATTTTGAACATATAGTTTAACCAAATCTATGTATGAGAGAACCAACAACCAAATCTATGTATGAGAGAACCAACAACCAAAGTATGTACAAGTTGCCAATTGCCCAAGCCGTCCATGGTGCCGCCATCAGATTCTGGATATCTAAAGCCACAACTTATTTGTATCACAAAAAAAAAACCGCACCTTAACAGTGAATTATACAACCTCCATCTCCAAGTAACCCAGATTGTCGGCCCGTCAATCTCTCCAGCCTAATTGATGAAGATGAAATAGGACTTCAAAATTTCAAAGACCGTAAGCACGCCTTTATGTGTGGGAGAAAATGGATCTCTTGCGTCCTACCCCACCTCTGCCACCTTAGTCTCCCTCGCCACCTTTTCAGTTCCATCTTAATGTTGTTAATTTAACTGATATCTCCCTCAGTCCCCTCTTGAATCTATGCTCCTACAAAAAGGTTTTAAACATTGTTTACAAGCAAAAACCCAATAGACCAAGCCTATACCAAACGTGCAATTCAAACCCTTCCTGATGTCTTCCTACCCATGTCCTTGCCGGCAATTTATTGAATTCCCTATTTCAAAAAGCCCACAATGCACCCCCACCCCTTCCCAAAAATCAGATCTTTGACATCCCTTATCTACTTCTAAAAAACTGTTGAACATGATGCCATTATAGCCAAAGCTGATAAACCAAAATCGGAGGGAACCTCTAATCCACAAGGCTTAATATTTTGGTTGTTCCATTCCACAGTTTTTTGCATAATATTTGGAAAGCCGATAAAGGCATTGCAGCTGTTATTATTTACAAAGCTTCATATGTCAAAAAAATTAATACATATTTTGTTTTTAATGATTTTTCTTGAGATCCCCTCTCAACCTTCCCAATCATACTATAGGTCTATTGTCGAAGTCATCAACGAAGCCCACCATTTCAGGTGTTTATGCCACCTTATTCCTTCCAACAGTAAACCACCAAAATTGAACGCCTTCATAAAGCTACATAAACCGAACTAGCCGATATGCCCTGTCGTGAATTACACCCTTGCACCAGCCATCATGTTGCCATATACTTGTCCAGATGAAAGTCCTTACCAACATCTTTACCGATACCGATACCAATACCAAAAAGTATCGATACTTGCCGGTATCGAGTACTCAAGTATCGTACATTGTAATATGGCTCAAGTATCGATAGTATCGATAGTTTGCACATCGATACTCTATACTGAAAAAACCTATGAGTCACCTAATGAAAATGTTCGATTTTCAGCGTTAATTCAGAATCTGTTGAATATTTTAACGCTTTTATTCCAGTGGCTGCCTACTGATTAGGGAAGTATCTTTCGAAGCGTTTGTTTTTATTTCTCCTAACGAGGTCGAGCTGTCGAGCTCACGCCTCGCTCTATGGGCGCACGGGAAATAAAAAAAAAAAAAGCTAATTTTTTCATCACGTGATGATAGCTTCCTAGTAATAGTAATGAGGTCTAATTGTAATGAGTGATGTTAGCCTCCACGTGCTCCAGTATAGGTTCGACGTCCTCTCAGAAAAGCATTTTACCACATAAATAAATACTCATTTTTACTCGATACTATCGATACTTTCTCATTGAGTACTCGATATTGGTATCGAGTATTTTATTAAAGTACTCACCTTTGAAAACACTTGAAAATCTGTTATTCTCATCCCCCATCCCGAAACCTATGTTGATAGATCCTCAGTGTCTCTGTCTTATAATAGAATTATTTTTTATTTAACAACATTTTTTATTCACAACCTTCAGGCCTAGGAATGGGCTTCCCGCTTAATAGTTTTCTTTCTGAGGTTTTCTTGCAATACTGTGAATCTGTCCACATCTAACTTTTAACTTTCTAACAAAACTATTGTAGCTTATTTCTGTTATGTTGATGATGTCCTAATTGTTTACGATTCCTGCTATTCTTCCCCCAATGTTGTATGTGTTTTGTTTAACTCGTTCTCCACATCCATTCTGTTCACTTTCGAATTAGAATCTGATAACACTATTCTATACCTAGATACAGTCAAACCCACTTAAAATGAATTTTTAAATGTCCACAAATTTGCTTGTTGTAACCGTATTTCTGTATAAACATATAGTGGATATAGCGAATTTTTATTTAAAGTGGATTTCTTTATATCGGACTAAGAAAAAAACTCAATTGTGTCTTTTCAATGTTTAAAAAACAAATTAAAATATGTCCCTCTTTTGCTTTCCTTTATGATCTTAATGTTGGTGTTGAAATCTAAACATTTTCTTTTGCCATCATTTCAAAAAATGCTCATGTTATCAGAGTCGTAGACACGTGTAGAAGATGTGTGTACATGTGGAATTCTGATGGTGTCAGACAATGGCAGTATTCCCACAACAAGTACTTCTTATTTCATATTCCTCACCCTCTGTTCCTAACACACACAAAAAAAATTATTTTTCAAAACTTCGCTATATTCAAACAAAAATTGCGTAATAGCCCATAAAATGATTCTTTTTATACGTATTTTCATTATATCAGATTTCGTTATAACCAGATAAAGTTTGTACAGTTTCAATGAACTTGTGGTTGTGGATTTCAATTAACTTTGCTATAACTACCGTAAATATTCTACTATAACGCGAATTTTTTTGGCCTAAAAAAGCATCTAAATTTGCTTGGTCGCGTTATACTAGAGGATAAAAATCAGCCCTCCGACGACTGCGGCCGATCGTCGATAATAACAAAATCGATAATAACAACATCGTTAACAACATCGATAATAACTTCTCCCAAACATTGATAAATAGGCCTACTTCCAAACTGCCTCGAACCAAAGCCTACAAGAAAATATTATGTAGTGAAAATATTAAACTGAATACAGATTACTTGTCTTTTTATTTATGTACTGTTGTGTTTTTTTGTCGATGTGCGAGTGAGAAAGCTTTCCCTATCAATGTAGGGCTATAAACTTCCAGACTGCCTCGAAGTTGAGGCAATTGCTTTTGTCGAAGTCGCTTTCTGTGCTGATGACATTCAGACGAATTTGCCGTGTATTATACATTAATTACATTGCATATAATGTCCAGTTCATTATACAATATATTAATTCACTTTTTATTCGAATTACTCGTCGCCAACATCTAACAACATCGATAATAACTTCTCCCAAACATCGAAACTTCTAATTAGGCCTACTTCCAAACTGCCTCGAACCAAAGCCTACAAGAAAGCTTATGTAGTGAAAATATTAAACTGAATAAAGATTACTTGTCTTTTTATTTATGTACTGTTGTGTTTTTTTGTCGATGTGCGAGTGAGAAAGCTTTCCCTATCAATGTAGGGCTATAAACTTCCAGATTGCCTCGAAGTTGAGGCAATTGCTTTTGTCGAAGTCGCTTTCTGTGCTGATGACATTCAGACGAATTTGCCGTATATTATACATTAATTACATTGCATATAATGTCCAGTTCATTATACAATGTATTAATTCACTTTTTATTTGAATTACTCGTCGCCAACATCGAACAACATCGATTTTTTTTATGTATAAGTTCGTACATTTTATTTCTCGCGAGGAGTCAAAAATGGGGGTCGCGTTATACAAGAGGATAGGATTTTTGCCGATTTTTTGGGCCGAAAAAGTGGAGTCGCGTTATACAAGAAGTCGCGTTATAGTAGAATATTTACGGTACTTTATAACCGACTTGTTATGTGTGTGTTCATATCCAAAGGCTGGCCACGTGGCCGAGAGGGCTAGGGCATAGGCTTTCTAGTTCTCAAGTCCACTTGGTCGTGGGTTCGAATCCCGCCGTGGGCATGGATGCTTGTGTTTGTCCCGGGACTGCGTACAGATATAACTTGTGTAAAAGGCACAAAATGACCTTAGTAGTTGACGCCAAAAATTCTAATAATTCAAACCAAACCATATCCAAAGACCTGATATACAACTGATTTACAATTGACATTTACCGTAAGCCTACAACTTTCTTAGATGCAATTCATGCTTCATCTAACCACCCTATTACACTCTTCAAGCATAAAAATAGAGGGGGCAAAGCCTCTTGTTCCATGGCACCAGAATTAGGTCACATGACATTTGATACTGACACTCCTATATACAAATCCGCTAAGCCTTAGGTATGATATGAATCATCGAGTGATAAGGAGGTTCTTCTTTCAAGCATAGAAATAGAAGGGATAGGGTTTATTTCGCATGGTATAACCTTCGATCATATAGAGGCAGAGATGAAATGGCATACTCTTGTTCAGCTTATGGTTGCACGCAAAAATATGAGAAAGAGAGCAACATATCATTCCATAGGCAAATTTTATTTATTTATTTTGTATCTTCTCAGTAAAATATATATACTGAAAATCCTCATTATTTAACAAAAAATAATAAGTCCTTATCATGCATTAACTTATTTACAAAGTTAGATGTAAATTCTATTGTATATTTTATATAAAGTCCATCAAATAATATTAATAAAGTAAATAAATAAATAGTTCAAAACAGTCAATCCAATTATGGCCATTACAATAGTTTTTAAACTATTTATTTATTTACTTTATTAATATTTCATGGAGTTTATACTAAATATACAATAGAATATACATCTAATTTCCATTAAACAGTCAACTTAAATAATTATTTACAGAATGTTAATAATTTTAACTTGTATTAAATAGGTTAATAGTAAAAAAAAATTTACTTTTAAATGAGTTATTAATATTATTATGACATTTATTTTGTATTTTTTCGAAATGATAGAATAAATATTAATTTTTTTATTTTATTTTATTTTTTGAGGTTAAACAATTTTATCTGTTTTTTTTTTTTTGTTTTTTTTTTTAACGAGGCTGAATCAAATGAAAACCGTAAAACCGCTGTAGAAAATCGAAAACCGCTCCCATTGCGATCAGACCCGATACGCATGCGCATGGACTCTCCCGCCATCAATTGGCATTGGTCCCGCTTCCCCACGTGACCCAGCGGTGCCATACGAGCGTTTCCAATATTGCGGCCCCTCTGTTGGAATGCACCAAAGAAGAGCAGCGTGGAGTGATCCGCTTCCTACACCACAGTGAAGGCACGAAACCAATAGAAATCCATTGTTGCATATTGGCTCAGTATGGTGCTGCATGTGTATCACAGACTCAGGTGTAGGAATGGTGTAAGAATTTCAGCAGCGGCACAAGTTTGGCAGATGCGCCGAGGCCAGGCCAGGCACATCGTCTTGTAATAGAGAAGGCGATTGCAGCAGCGGAGGAGATGATTCTGCAGAAGATAGACGGGTCACCATCGATGACATTGCAACTGCATTACAGGTCAGTCATGGCTCTGCTCAGCATATTGTCCATGATGAGCTCAAATACCGGAAAGTGGCTGCAGGATGGGTCCATAGTGGAATATTACAGCCAAAAGATTTTTTTTTCCCGAGGTATACATGCCCTCATGACTCGGTGGCGGAAATGCATCGAAAAGCAGGGGGACTACATTGAAAACTAGTGTACTTGTTCCAACTCTGTCTGTAATACAGGAGCTGTAAAAAAATATTTCCGGTTTTCATTTGACTAATCCTAGTATTTCAATATTTTTATTAGAATTTTCATTGAACATTTTATACTTTTGGGTAGGGGATATCATTTTTTTATTAATTTTTTATTTGTATAAAATTTGTGGATTAAATATTTACATAAAAATAGGCCAAATTATTAAAAAAAAAATAAAGTTTGTTCTGAACCAGTCATAAATCTCATAAAATTGTACATATTCATTTTTAAATATAAAAGAACTTAATAATGTCGTTTAATAAGAAATAATATTGTAAAATATCATTAATTATGATTAAATAATAGGCAAACTACATTTAAAAATGAGCGGGATCAGTAACATAATTGAATAAAGCTAAAATAATATGTAATCACAAGTCAATCCTATGCCAACAAGGGTTGTTTTGCCCTATCACAGCTGATCCACAAGGTAATTGATTTTGGTGCCACTGGCTTCCCTTTGCAATGAATAGGGTGATCCCTCTATCTATTTTTATGCTGGAAGATTACACTTACAACCACTTCCTTATGTTATTTAATTCACTGCGCCTTCCAACTTCCCTGGAATGTTCCTCCCTTAATTAAGAATTGCATGTCATCCATTACCTAGCCAAATTGAATGGTTATTCTCAGTCATTCGTCCGTAAATAATCCAGTATTTCCAGAATCCACTTACCGAAGGTTTCCCTTATCTTCGGGGGTGATTTTATTTACCCTCTTGCCAAATTCTTATCAATAAAAGGCATAAAAATTGCTTTCCAAATGGGCAACTCTATTAGATATCCCTTAAACCTCCCACACTCTATCCTTCATAACAGTTTCAATGCCAACGGAATATACCACCTTCAGTGTACATTTTATGACTGAAGTTTTGGTCCTTTCAAAACAGCATGCTCAGTTCACTCTCCATGTTAGGGGAGCCCCATTGAAGCAGATGGAGAAGTTCAACTGCATTGAGAGATCTCAGTTGCATTGGTATGACCATATGATATGGATGCTGCAAAATAATCTTCCTAAGAGCTGCTATTTTTCAACCTGATGGGTAAAAAGACCAAGGTGGATAGATTACATGGATAATCTGGGTTCGAGTCGCTTGGGTATTACCATTGAGGAGATGCACCCAATGGTGGAAGACTGCGAGCGCTTGAGATACTCCATAGGGCTGCTGCCCCTGCGACCCTAACGGATAAGCGGATTTGAAAAATAAGTAAATTTCCTCTTCTTATTATTTTGAAAATGCCGTGAATAAATGGTGAAATTAATCAGTTTCTTCAAACTAACTATTTTGTATTGTAAGCAGCCGTGGATTTATACATAAGCAGACTAAGCACGAGCTTAGGGCCCCATTAGACTAAGCATGTGAATATGGGCCCCCAAATCCTCAGAAAAGCAGGATTTATACAGAGAAAGGTGTGTAGTGCTTAGGGCCCATAAAGGTATTAATCTGGCCCTGATTGTAAGGCCTCCATTTCTTATGTTTAATAAAGTTATGTTTGACAATAGAGTTTACCTTTAATGGCAAATGCCAAGGCTAACCAATGAATCACCTAAGTAAATGAAAAATATTTTACAAGGGTTTAAAGATAGACTATGATCAAGTTAACTTCATTAAAATGAAATATCGTATTTGTACATTAATTACTTAGCATACATTAAGAATCAAAAATACTGTAAATATATGCAATATTGTGGTCGCATTTAGATAAATTCATCATAAGTCAATGTGTGGTTGAAATGTGCTTTTGATTTATTAAGTAATTAGTTTGTTTCATTCTTTCTTTAAAAATAAGATTCTGGTATAGGAGAGCATATAGATCCTATTTAGTTATTTGGGTTTTATTAATTTTGAATATGGTGTTTTTTCTTGTTTTGTTTTTTTTTTTTCCGTTCATTTTCATTTGTATTAAATTTATTAATATATGATAATACATTCAGTTTGAAATATTTATAATCAAGGATATTATAAATTAACTTTCAACAGCAGTGAAGTTCACGTGTTCCTAAATAAATATTATCCCTCTTATTTTAATGTTTAATTATTTTGCAGGCATTTCACTCTTTTTTCAATCACCATAAATTCTGCATCTTCTGTCATGAGTTTCCAGTTAGAAAAGAATATGCCTGGGAATATCCAGCCATCCAGAAAAATCTCAAAGATGACCTTATTTGATGACCAATCTCATCCTCCAGTGAAACCAAATCGAACAAGACGAGATGGTGTTGAGTTTTTGGTTAGTACTAAAAATTTATTTTCTTGGTATTTATTTATCTTTTATCAGATAAATGATGGGTGAACACACAAAGATAATGTATAATTATTCAGGCATTAAATATACTAGTGAAACCATATAAACAAGGTCCAGTGATTTAATGATAGGAATGATTTATTTCGACTAAGGTCGTCAATAGAGTCAATATCATGAAGGGAAGTTGAATAAGCTAATAGTATCTGGAAAATGTCAAACATTCGCAGGTCTCTGCTTCAGACCAGGTGAGTTCCTGTGATTGGTTGTCTATCAAAAGCAGAAGGTAAGTCATAAGCATGGAACAAAGAGAGACCATAATGACAAAATTGGAAGAAAAAAATTATTAACTTAAGAAATCAAATAAAATCATAAGGGAGTTGATGTTAAGAAGTCTTAGATTGCTGAAGAATTTTTAACATTTCCCTCCTCTTCTTTTCTGGATTTGTATATACAGTAGCAGTATTTTCTGAAACTTCAAGTTTTCTTCTATATTTTGACATTCATCTAAATTTAATGACTGTGAATAATCAGTCTATTACCCATTACATTGAGAATAAACAAATGTCACAAACATTGAAAAATTCACTACAAAAGGAAACTCTAAGTTCATTACTTTTTTTCAACAAAGGATATTGTTTCTGATTTTCTAAAATTTCTGTGTACTTTTTTGTTTTTGTCAGTTTTTCCTTGTTTTGTTCCATGCCATGGGATCTGTCTTACTACCTTTTGTTAATCAGTCAGTCACGGGAGTTCGCCTGGCCGAATTTCCATTATTTGCATCCATGGGTGAGATTTCATCTTGCCCATTGACTCAAATTTTTGCTGCCCAGGGCCTAGGCCTTTTTTTTTTTTTTTTGCCCTGGAACTCTTAATTAATATCCATCAGTATATGATGAGTCTTGTTATGAACTATCACTTTCTTTCTGTAAAACACCATTCTATGTATTTGTGTCATTACTGAAGTCCTAATCTAACAACCCAGACAAGGCAATAATCACTATATTAGTAATTATTTCTTTAGCAGGAAGATCTGTGGAAGACTGTTGATTTTTCTTCTTTGTTGTGGCTTTTTTCTAGATTAGCTGAAACGACTCTTAGAACTTTTGTTTTTATTGAAATAAAATATGAATTTGATTTTAATATTGAATGTAGAAATAGATTTGTTATTTACTGATGTGCAGTCAGATCTCTGATATTTGCAAGATTAGGTTCCAGAACCCGTCGTGAATGAGGAGGATTTGTGGATTTTGTTAGAATCACTAAAAAGGTTATCCTATATATTAAAACGCAAATCACTTTAAGAGTAAAATCGGCGCATTGATCATTGTTATTGTCATTAATTGTTATATGTAATTGTTGTTATTAATTCGATCATCAGTGCTAGCAAAGTTCTTGATTGTGATGTCTTTGTGGAGAGGATTGTTTATGAAATCACACAGGTTGTTTGCCGTCAAATTTTGGCGGGTTCCATCTAGTATATTTTTATTTCTTTAGTTTAAAACCTACATATGATCCCAGTTATGCTCCCAAACACTTTAATTTCATTTAAAATTTAGCTTAATACATTATCCTTAAAAAGTATTTGATGTAAAAATAGAGTACAGTATTTGTCACACTAACAGAGCATGAAAACTTTTAAATTACTATGAAAATTAAACATAAACACTTCTGTAGGGTTTTTTTGAGGATTTCGCAGATGTGCGAAAATTGCAGATGCAAATAAGTTCAGTTCCAATGAAATTTTTGTGGATCTGTGAATTCGGATCACGAAGTGCGAATGTCTGAGGTCTGATTGTACATTTCATTTGCCTTACTTTAATTATTGATAGATTTTCATGCTAATTATTTTTGATGCAATAAAATGGCAGAAAAGTCAACAGCATGATGATAATAAACAGGATTTAATTATTCAGTCTACATTCCATGGTGAAACAGGCAGGATCTGTTCCTCCAATTTGATGAATTACTGAATTTATCAATATTGTGCCCAATTTTTACAGTACATTGGCATTATTGAACTCATTAATTTGATACTCTTTAATTTCTAGTGTTTTGTACTTTTAATATAATATTTATTGATTATTATTTTATTAACTAATCTGAGTTATTTTTTTATCTAAAATTTTAACTGATGCTAGAATAACTTAGTTTCAAATATCTATAGAATAAGTCATTTGAAACTTCAGATTTCCTATTTCTTTATAAATTTTGAATAAGCTTTTAAAATTTCTTTATAAATTTTGGAAAAAATGTATGTTTTCTAAAGCTATTGTTTATTTTTTATTTCATGCTTTATCAAATGATCTTATCAGTTGACAAGCTATAAGGAAAAATGCAGTTAATTAAAAATTCTTTAATAAATTGAATTTTAGATAAATGTATATTAAGTGGTGTTTTTTTTTTGAAGCTTTACATTAGAGATTTACCTTCCTTCTGATGATATAATTAAATTTCATTAAAAGGTATTGGGACCATTTGAATTTAAAATGTCCAAGAAAGTTAATTTTTTAGGGTATGTTTGTTAAGCATTTCTAAAGTAAACTTTATTGCAAATTTTCATATATATAGGGTGTTTCAAATAAGGTGTTTCATATATATATATCCAAACTTCACACACATGCAGGAGGCATGAAGGTGAACAGATTCTGTTAATACATGAGGGGTCAGAATGGTTGAGTTCCGATCCCTCATGTATTATAGAATCTGTTCACCTTTATACCACCTACCCATGTGTGAAGTTTAGATTATACCTTTTGAAACACCCTGTATATATGAAATTGATCTATTTGCAGAAGTATATGGATTTTTACTTACTATGTAGAAAAGGGAAGGAAAATTTCCGCGAACTGGATTCAAACAAGGAACCACGACTTTTGTGTCATTGCTCTAACCATTTCAGCTATCGTGGACAGTGAACCATCAAGCCGTTAAAATACATTTGTACAGATTTCTACAAAGTCACAAACCAGTTCAACTGGCAGAACAGGCCCCTCAGGAATCCTCCTTAACCTTAAACCGTCAAAAAAATTGATGAAAATACAAACCGCAAAGAGAAGATAATGAAACTGTCTTACATCATAGTATTTCTGTTTATTGTGACTGTCCCATTGGCAAAGAAACAATGAATATTTTGTATACCCTGATTGCATTCTAATAAAAGAGAAATGACTTTCATGTAACCGCAAATTTTCCATTTGAAATCACTAGTTACGTTCAAAAACTCCATGCTAGTCGTACTGCGTGTGTCGTGTTAAGCTAAAGGAAGATCCGTTCTAGCATTAATTTTTTAATGTGCGCATGCTGTCTGTGCTGTCGAGCATAATTGGCATAATTGCCATCTTGTGAGAATGCTGGAATGATATTGTAGAATCCTAATAATTAGGGTTTACAATTTTATTGCCAGATAGGGATAGTGGAGCTTTCAGCATAGGTACTTTACTATCAACCTAATCTTCTCTGATTATCATAAATGACTGTTTCTTTCCATAATCTTGTTCTTGAATATAGAGATAGAGAGTTCCTTCTACACTAGTTATTCATTTAATTATTTATTTATTTATTTAATGTAATCCAATACATCCATCAGGGCCTGTATGGCTAGAGGCTGACGAGTTGGGTCCCTGGATGAACTGGATTAATGACTACTGTATGATGGTCGCAGCACCCCCAGGGGGGGGGGGGGGGGGTGAAGATCATGTCACTGATGGTCTCCCATCCTCCAGTGACTAGCCGTGCCTGATGCAGGGGTTGTCCTGAAATTCCTGAAAATCCTTAAACGTACTGAATTTATATATTTAATCCTGAAAATCCTGATAATTTCCATAATATTTAATAAATAAATTCTTTTGCAAACAGAAGCATGGATTACATAAATAAATATCAATACGTTTAAAAGCTTGATTAACCAATCAGAATGTTATTCTGTTGGAAATTTTACGTGTGTCTAAATGGCACCTATATTTCCCAAATTTCTGTAGATAAGTTTAAATAATCATTAAATATTTAACATAGTCATTCATTTAATATTTTATATTGGAAAAAAAAGAAACCAGCATTTTTGAATTATCATTTAAATTAAATATATGTATCTCTAAGATAATTTAATCTAGTTCTGAATTTAAATAAGGGTAAAAATTAATTCCACTGCCAAACTTGGAGAGGTAGTAGGGATAGTCGAAACAAACAACTTTTCTGTATACCAGTTTTGCGAGAAAAATTTATTTACCAACACAGAACAGTTATAGCAGTTGATCAAAGTGTTTGTGTCGTTCCGCACATGGCGGTTTCCTTGGTGAACTATGCTTCGTCAGAAAACAAAACAAGTTTATGAAACGCAAGATTGATGGCAACATTCCGAAGATACCAGTCGGAAAAGTGCACACGTAGTTGGTAGTCGTTGGGTTGCAAAGCCTGCACAGTCTGGTCCTCACAGCATGTGCGACTGTACGGGTGCTTGTTGAGGGAAAAATTTGTGTTTTCAAAATTCAACTTCAAAATTGGTTTCCATCAACTTCTTCACTCATCAATTCATCATGTTTTTTTATTGTAAAAAAATTCTTCAAGCACCTACACACATCTGCCATTGTTATTCATCCAGTTTTATGCTCCAAGACTGTTTTCCACATTGTATATTAATTAATTGGACTCAGCAAATATTAGAATACCTCAATTTTTGAAATAATTAAGGTTTTATTATATTGTAAATAGATTTTTGTAGACTGAGAAAAATTATTTTTTTGGAATTTTACTTTTTATCTGGGGTTTTACATTTTGTACGAGGGGAGGGGAGTCTTTTTAGAATATTTTAAAAATAAATTGACTATTATTTTTTAAGTTAATTTCTTTTATTAGGTTTTTTACCGTATTACTTTTGCGGAACAAGAGTTCCAGTATCTCCTCCTCCACATGTCCTGTTCTCACAAGTCTTGGAGTTCTGGTAACTGTTCTGCATTGGTAAATAAATTTTTCTTGCAAAACTTGTATAAAGAAAAGTTGTTTGTTTTGACTATCCCTACTACCTCTCCAAGTTTGGCAGTGAAATTAATTTTCACCCTGTATAAATGTAATTCGGCCTTTAGATCGTTTAAAATGGCTTGCTGTAAGGAAGTTTCCCCCATTTTATTAAACATTATTTAACATAGTAACATTCCAATATACAGGGTGATTCTGAAAAAGTGCCTATAACTGTAAGCAATGACAGGTGACAAGAATGAACGTTTTCTTTTAATACAATGTGGGTCCGAATTTGAACGCTAGCTGAGATAGGAACAGAAATAAAAATGCTGCCACCAAGATCAACAAGTTAATAACTCAGGTTCTGCAACGCCTAGAATAATGAATTTTGGAGGAAGAATAGGGTACATAAAATTGTGTATACCGTCAAAATTTGATCGTATTCCAATGAGTAGTTTCCGAGTTACGCATTCAAAATCGTAACAGTGCTCACATGCGATTACTAACCAGCACGTATTAAGATTTTGAGTGCGTAACTCGGAAACTACTTGTTGGAATTCGATCAAGCTTTACCGGTTTACAAAGCTTTATGTACCCTCTTATTCCTCCAAAACTCATTATTGTAGGCATTTTACAACCTGAGTTATTAACTTGATGATCTTGGTGGCGGCATTTTTATTTCTGCTCATATCTCAGTTAGCGTTCAAATTCGGACCCACATTGTATTAAAAGAAAATGTTCATTCTGGTCACCTATGTCATTGTTTACAGTTATACACACTTTTTCAGAATTGCCCTGTAAATTTACGTATAAGTCGCAAATTGGCATAGAAATGAATTATTGGAAAATATGGAAGGAAAACCTTCTGCAACACAGACGTTTGGAGAATTAGCTCTAGTTCTCATACATTATTTGTTATAGAAATGAAAGTTGAAATAGTTACCTTATGAAATTTGGTTTATTTTTTAACGTAATCTCCATGAACATTTAGGCATTTCTCCCAGTGTGTCATGTGTTCCTCAAAGCCAGCAGTGAAGAAGGCTTGTGATTGGTGTCATAGCTAGCTGGAAACCTTCAAATGGACCTTCTCCATATCCTGGAATCGGTGATACTTCAGTGGGCCAAAGAAGTGAAAGTCGAATGGTGCCAAATCCCGACTGTAGGGCAGATCGTATATGAGCCACTGTGACATTGACACTGTGTGGACGAGCACTGTCATCCAACAAAAGAACTCCATCTTGCAAAGCACCTGGACGTTTCCTACGAATGGCTGACCGTAACTTCGTCAGGGCTGCAATACGTGGTTACAGTGACTGTGAACCAGGCGCAGAAATTCCACGAGTAGGATGCCTTTACTGTCCCAAAACACGGTGACCATCACCTTCCGTGCCGACTTGGTGACCTTAAACTTCTTCGTTTTAGGTAATGAGGGATTTTTCCATTCCATACTGGTGCATTTTGTTTCCGGTTCCAAACTTGTGAATAATGAATGCTTTATCAATCATAAAACCAGGGTTCGTACGGTCCTGGAAACGCATCTGGGTTTGCACAGGGTTTTTTGTCGATATTTTCAGGAGACATGTAAGCATAATAGCACAATCAACCGAGGAGAAAGCCATTGACTGGTGATAGTAGGAGGGTTGTGATTTTGAGGTCCTATCTTTCGTAATTTTTAAAAAAATGACTATATTTTTCGAAAAAACGACTCACCATTCCTTGATATTGATAATGAATGCTATTGAAAACAATTTTTTAATATTTACATAAATGTTCCCCATTGCCTCAAGTATCAAATCGAGACCAAAGCGTGTGCAACACATTCAAAGAGTAGTTTTCATTTATTGCTTTTTTTCGTTTATTAAATTTAATTATTTATTTAATTATAAGGATACAGAAAAAAATTTCCCAGTCGAGGCCTGTATGGCTGGAGGCTGACATGTTAGGTCTCCGAGTGGGATTGAATAAGAAATGGTATAGTGAATACATGAAAAGATAGTTTTTTATACTGATAAAGACGGAATTTTGTTAGACAGTAAAGCTAGAGAGAGAGTGATTAGAATTAAAAAGGACAAAAATTTATTATGTTGGAGAAGATATATTTTTTTAGTTCTTTCTTAAAAGTAGTAAGAAGTAAATGAGAGCGGAGGGTTTTGGGAAGAATAGCCCACCATCTAACTCCGATGTACGAGATACAGCGGCGCTGGTAGTTGTTTTTTACGAGGGCAGTTCTGAAAGGAATGGGATTATGGGTTGGGTAAGTGTGTATTTGGTGTAGAGGGACCAAGATAAGGGGGGGGGGGCGGTAAGAGTTAAATTGCCATTCAGAATTTTGTAAACAAAAGCCGCTAATTGGATGTAATATAATTGATATACTGTTGTTATATGATAAGAGTTAAGGAGGTAGTCTGTTTGTTCCTCCTAATTACATTTCCTCCACAGTGCTTTATCTTCATAAATGCCCATCTTCTGGAGGTGTTTCCTAAATTGATAATGGCCTGTTAAAAAGTTTATAATAATTCACATCCTACTTCTACTAAGAAGGGAATCCCTCGAATATGTATGTCACAGATTTCCACCAAATTGAAATATGTTACTCATCTGAAGTTACTATAGATGCTTGCAAAATAAGAAAGTGACAAATTTTGTATTTTTCAAAATAAACCAAGAAAACGAAAAAATTTGAGCCCATATAGCCATACAAAGACTCCATTGTTAAAGTAGTGTATATGTGTATTATTTCGCTCTCCACTTATTTCTTCACTATTCAACAATACGCACGAATCCACTTCACATGAAAGCAATGCTATCGCTTCCATAGTGTGCTTGAGCGCAAAAAAAAAAAAAAGGCTATGTGGGGTTCCCTTGTAAGTTGTAGAATTTGGGATGTTGATTTCTTGGAAGGCTCATTGACCGTAAGCCTTGCTTGTTTTTGATTGGTGGTCTGTCTCTGCCTTTTAATCATCTCTTTAAGCATTATTTCTTTAGTTCCGTTGCTGTGGTTTTCCTCGAAATTCCACAGAAAGATTCTAAAGCCTAAAGGTCATTCTGCAGCACCTTGCTTTGCAAGTATCACTGAAATGTGTGTATCAAAATAAATCAGTCTCTGTTAAATTTCTGTTTTTGGGTTTTTGGCAAATACTTCTGTTCCCCCTTCAGGGCTGTAGCCAGGACGTTATCTTGGGGGGGGGGGGTCAATTTTCAAAAATTCCACTTAGTCTGATCTTTTTTCAAAAATTCCACTGAGTCGGACCTTTTTCCATAATGGGTTGGTCGTCGACCCTCCCCCTGACTACGGGCCTGCCCTTGACCATCTGTTTGGAGCCTTCTGTATATAGTATGCCATCTCCATTTGACGATCTAATCCAGGAGAAGATCTCCATTTGAGGTTTTGATTTTTTCCGATATCTTGTCCTTTAATATTACACATGCGAAGATGTTTTTCTGTGAAAATTCAAGATGCTTAGTGGTATATGAAAACGTTGACTTGGAAGAAAATTCATAGCATAATTTATGTCCAATTTCACAGCATATGAATGTGTTTTTTTCTAGAAATTTTTTTAGATGACGCAGTTTTTAACTTAACTCGGGCCAGAATGTGAAATTACATGACCTTGAATTCTAAATAATTACATAGTTGTGTTGTATGCCCTTTAAAAGGTATTTTCATTATGATTTGTATAGCTCAAGGTCTTTGTATCGCTATTAAATATATGAAATATGGAGGTTTTGCAATACATTATTGATAAATCTTTATTTCACCATCTTTTCTCGGCTTTATCAAGGGGATGGAAAGAATAGCTGCATATTTTGAAAATGAATAACAATATCTAACAATATTTTATATATCAAATATGTAAATTGTAATTATTAATTTGTTTTTTATTTATCCTACCATATTTTGCAAAGAATCCATAATGCTTTTTAAGAGTTTTCATCAGATCAACAATATGTACGGACTAACAATATATATCTCATGTCCAACAATGCAAGGCAAAGTTTGTGCAACAATAATAATAAGCCAGTTCATTAGCTTTTCATTCTTTCATTAATTCATAACAAAAAAAAAAATTACTTACATTTTTGCAATGCTACTTTGGTGTGTTGGTTACATGGCATGTTCGACAACTTGATATTGTGGATTCGAATCCTTCGGAAAACAGGGTTGCCAGATTGGGCGATTTATCGCAAATTGGGCTACTTTTTTGTTCAAATTGCGACTAAAATTTCAAATTTACGATTGCGACTGAATTGGGCTACTAAAATTTCAAATTTGCGATTTTTGGGCGTTTTATTTTGTGCTAATTTTGTGACGATTTTTGGGCGAAATTATTGTCCAATACAAAAAATACTGGTTTTAGACAATTATGTAAACGAGGACGAGACGAGAAGACCAATGGAAGACCAGAGGCGTGATTAGGTCATATCATTATTCTTTTACTGGATACAGTAGCCAGCCAGTTTTCGAAATTTGGCGCTGGCCTTACATTGGTGCTTTATTCGCAATTGAGTATATATAAGCTGATAAATAAATGTTGACAAGTGCAAGGCAATGTTCATTACGAAGAAACTTCGGAAACCACCGAGTCCTCTCTTCTTTTCTGGTAAAGAGCTCGAATGGGTTAAGAATTACAAACACTGGTGTGGTGGTAGATGCCAGGCTAAATTGGGGTGACCACGTCTCCTATGCAATAAATAGAGCTAAGAAGGCAAAGTTCAGTCTAGTTGCTCTTCTGGGGCGAAACAGCGCCCTTGAAATGGATAGCAAACTTTTGCTTTATAAGATGGTTATACGAGTCACTCTTCTTTATGGTATGCCTGCCTGGGCTACGATATGCAAATCCAGATGAAGGATCTCCAAACTTTCCAAAACGTTACCCTGAGGACTATCGCCCAACTTGACAGGAGAGTCGCAACAAATATTTCTATGGTTGAAGATTTCTATATATCTCCAATTGGTAGCTATGTACAGGAGTCACTGAAGAAGTTGCTTCCGAAGATTAAGGACCATCCCAATCCTTTGGTTGCAAATATTCTGGAGCATCCATTCACATTTAGAAGTTTCCTCAGGCATCGCAGGCCACGACATGTCCTGGACATCAATTTCGACGACATCCAGAAGGCCATCTTTCCCGAATACTGGATCTCATAGCTCCTCGTGCCCCTCGTCAATCAACAATCAACTTATTCGTCCTTATAGGAAAGGACCCCATCTTATCGTCTGGATTACTTAACTAGGTTTCATCTGGCTTCTTGCCTAGTTCAGTGTACTTCCCCTGGTTACTTCCTGGATGAGTATGCAGTGAAAGCGTTGCTTTCAGACCGCTCGTCTCGTTTTCCCTGCGCTGTTCGATTGTCGATTGTCAGTAGTCGATTTCACAGTTTTTAGGTTTATCTTCTCTCTTTGTTTTTCATTTCGATAGCTTAAAAGCTAGCACATAATTATTTTTTATTTAATTTTATAATGCGAATGGAGTGGAATAGAAGTGGTTATTTTATTCAAATATTGTTGGTTGTTCCTACAGTTTAATGGGTAAATGGGCGAAATATTAAAAAAAATTACCAAAAATCATGGGGTAAAGAAAAGGACTTTATAGGATGGCTAGAAGAATGTTCAGGTAAGTTGCATAAAAGCTTTCTTTTCCTGTTATCTTATGCATTATGCTGAAGACCAAGCTTGTTTTTAATGATTCAGATGGTCCTTCGTATGCATACCATAAAGTATGCAAAAAACGTCTAAGGGCCCACCAAAATAAACGTTTCAAATTTTGAGTCTATCTTTTTGCCATTAAACAAAGTACATTCAGAATTTGTATTTTTGCAAGAGCTGCATAAATGTGGAAAAGGTGTTAATAAGGATGTTTTAAAGGAGAGATGTTTCAACTTTTTATGATCATTGTGTGCAGAAATTCTACAACGATTTCCTAGTAATTTTGTGATGTATGAAAAGATAAAAATCTTTTCCTGCACTCATTCTCAGTCAATGCAGAAAACCATTTTGTGAATTGCCACTAAAACTGATCAACATGGAAGGTTTAGAAATTAGCATGATTGAATCTCAGTGGCGATCAATAATTACTAAAGATTGGACCTTATATTTTAATGAAAATGTGCCAAGTGACTGTCAGCAGTTTTGGACTGAATTGTACCATTAAAAAATGATGGAAATGAGTATGCATTTCGAGAAATTGCAACATTTGCACTAAGAGTTCTCACTCTTCCTATCAGCAATGCATCCGTCGAAAGAGTCTTTTCCGTCATGAATAATGTCAAAACTCCTCTCCAAAATAGAATGGAGTTACCTTTGTTAGACGCAATCATTAGAATAAGAATACAACTTCAAAGTGAAAACAAATGTTGCAATTCTTTCATCCCAACTAATGAAATGTTAACAAGATTTAACAATTCAATTTATAGCGATGTCTTTAATCTTTGATTTTGATTTGTATTTTTTTGTAGAATTTTTGAAGAATAAAACTTTGTAATTTATGAATATTTTTATTGTATGGTTTATTTGTATTTTGATAATGTTCAGTAATGGTTGGAAGCTTACATCATGGACATAATATAGATTTGCGGAGTTCCCACATTCTGGAAAGTCAGGGAAATGAAAAGTGGTCTGGTAAAAAGGGCTATTTTCATGATTTTGGGCTACTAAAGTTCCCCAATTGGGCGACCGAATAGTGCTTGAACCTGGCAACCCTGTCGGAATACACTTTTTAAACAGAAACAACTTTGTTTCCCCGTCTTCGTTTTGCCATGACAAGCTCGGCGAAGACAGGGAGGTATGATTTTTATTATATACGCCAGTCTTCGCCAAGCTTAAACATGTAGTGATGAATTTGAAGATGGTAAGTATTAAACTGGTGAATCGTAACATATTTGGTATGAGCATTATTCTTCGAATGCACAGAAATATGCCACCATTGTGTCCCGTACAGAAACATAAGCATATATTGCAGAGGATCATACTATGGGTGATTTTCTAAAATCTGACGAACCCTACATCTATGTGCTAGTGCAAAATAATATAACGATGTGCATTGACTCCACTGCCAGGTAAAACCGGAAGCTTGACAATTCTGTGAACGACAATTCAGTGAATGTCACTTCGATGGACTTTACTGGACATGCACTTTACTGGACAACAATTCGATGGTATTGCAAATTCGGTCGAGATTTTAAATCCCTGAAGAATTTTAGATCTTTAACTCGTTCTTTGTTTATAATTGACACGTCTTTATTTCAATTACAAAGCAATTTGCTTCATTCATTTTATATCGAAATCATTGGTTTCCAACAAACTGATAAAGAGAATTAAAATGACTGTCTAAAATTTTGAAGTTATAATACAAAAAATTACAAGTAAAATACATACAAAAAATATAAATAAACTAGCTGATTTGCCCGGCGTTGCTCGGGCTGTTTGTTTGGTGAAATTTTGCATTATCTGAATATGAATATAAATTAAAAAGCCTTAATAAAGTATATATTCACTTTGGAATAACGAAAAGAATTCTTTTAAATGCTCGAACTGGAATTTTGTGTCCAATTGGGTTCACCCAGGAAAATTCGACATTGCATCCTTAACATTTTAAAATATGAAAGAAAGGCTATGAGTATTGATTTATTTATGTCTGTATTAAAAAACACTTAATAGATGGATTGAGAGAGTTAAGGAACACTGTTTATAGCCTCATCAACAACTCTCATCATCATGTAACCATTTCAATAGAGCGGTATTCAGTCACAGAGTGTGGAATCATGTCCTGAATGTGGTTGTTTATATTGATAGTATCAGTTTTAGCAGCAAGGATTGGCATCTTACACAATTAGTTGAGACTTTTAGAATTTTCTAATACGTTTAGGTAAACATTCTCTATAACTTCTCTAAAGAAAGTTACTACCGCTATAACTTCTCTAAAGGAATTTACTAAATTACAAAAACCATATGAAAAATAAATTTTCTCCAGTTATTAGCTCGTGAGGAAAAATACCTAGACCTTTCCAGCAATAGCTTGAGCAGCTGCACGTCTAGTAGTTGTATTCTCTTATTTGTTTTAGAATAATTTCTTACATCTCTCCAAAGATTTTAATACAAAAAGAAATAAAATGATATTTATTTATTTATTTATTTATTTATTTACTTATTTATTACTTTTTATAACTATCCCCCTTAAAACGTGAATCATTAAGGCAAGCATCGTACCTGACGAAAAAGATAGGCCCTGGCACGGAAAAGTCACCTGATAGTCGAAGCAACAATGTAACCTTCATTGTTTCTAACAAACGAAAAAATACTGAATGCTAAAATCCAATATGGAAACAATGAATATTGTTGCTTGAACTAAGATGATCAGGTGACTTTTCAGTGCCAGGGCATGTCTTTTTCGTCGGCTGCAGCATGTATTAATTTCATCAACCATTGTTCACCCAGCCGATTGTTGACGCAAACACCACGGGCTGATTGTTCACACATGCAAGGAAACGAATATAAACCAAGTCTATTTTATAGTATATAGATATAAAGATTATTAATTTATACGTTTTTAAGAGACTTTATCTCCAGTTCTAGATTTTTTCCATCATTGTCGTAGTATTACACGGCTGTTTGTTAGTATTTTAACTTTATAGCTTACTTCTACGTTGCCTTTTAAAACCGGACAAACATACTTACATTGCCTTTTATATGTATAGATTACAGAAAAAATATGTACAAAAACAAAATACAGCTTCAGGAAAGTGCACAGTCTGTCTTGCTTGTAATATTGGAAGATGATTGAAGGGGAGAACAGAGGGTAGAGTTCATTTCGTTTTTAGGTTGAAAGGGTTGATATAACTATTTGACCCCCGCTAAAATTTTAGCTTCTCCCTCATCATCCCCCAAAAGATTAACAGATTAAAAACACACTTGAATTTTGTACAGGATTTTAGAAATCATTACAAAAACTGAGAGGACCATAGGCTATAACTAAATGAATTTTCTTGGTGTAATATTTTTTCCTTTTGTTATTAATTTAAAAAAAAGTGATGATGAAGAATTAATTTGAAAATTATTTGATTTTTGTTATATTTTATGTATTTTTGTTGTTACAATTGCATTTGTATTATTTGTATATTTTATCTGTAATTATTGTTTTTTTTTATAAATTTTTATGTAATTTATTTATACAGTAGAACCTCGATTTTACGGACTCGGAAATTCCGGATTTTCCGAAGTAATGCTGAAGTCACGACCCCAATTTTGCAGTTTTCTTGTAATAAACTGTCATTTTTACGAAGTATTTTTAAAACAAAATACGGTTATTACGAAGCCATCAGCAGTAATTAATAGTAAAATTTTCATTAATTAAACCCTAATTTTCATTAAATTTTCATTAATTTAAGCTTTTTTGTTAAGCAAATGATACCTATCGCTAATTGGTCATGTAGCAAATGAATCATTTTGCTTGAATTACTTAAGCACGTGTGTATGTTGCCTTATGAGACAGTTTCGATATGAGAAAATCGATTCATAAGCTGGTTTCACTTTCGATATTGGAAATGTTGAAAGCAGTGTTGTTGAGCCAGTTGATTGCGAAAGCCAAGCAGACGAGATTTGTGATTTAATCAAAGATGGCGGTGTCGAAGACGAGATTGATAATGACGACAACAAAGCCCAAGAGTGTTGTTGCCGTAACAACATCGTCGGACATTAAAAACTTTTTAAATACACTGCGAAAACATTTATACTCTATGAAAAATCCCCTAGATAAAATTTTTTTGAATTATCAACTCGTATTGAGAAGGAATTAAAGTCAGGTGCACATTTGCAACAAATAATAATTTAAAACTATTTTAAAAAATCAAATTGACTTTTGACTTTTAAAATTGTTATTAATTTTTCTTTAAAAAACTGTAAAAAATTATGTATTGTGCAATTAAATCATTATTTTCCCAAATTTTCTGGTCTGGCTTTTACGAAGTGTGGATTTTACGAATAAATGTTATTGGTCCCCTGAGATTCGTAAAATCGAGTTTCTACTGTATTTTTTGTATACGTTTTACTTGTACTTTTTTTGTATTATAACTTCAAAATTTTAAGACAAGTCATTTTAATTCTCTTATCAGTTTGATGGATGAGAAGGGAAACCTAATTCTCTTAAAAAGCTGGAGGGGGAAGTAGTTATAGCAACCCTTTCAATCAAAAAATCATATGAACTATACCCTCCTTCCTCCCCTTCATCCACCTTTTTAGGGTGTGTTTCGATAGACTCACGGAGCTAGCGACAGCTAACTTGTAGTGATTATGGCCAATGAACTAAAGTGAGAATCACGATAATCATGCTATCGAAACACTACGGGGTTGAATCTTTGTTCAGGCGCTGTTTCATTTTTTTTTTATTTTTTTTTTGCGCATTCTTCATGCACTGTATCAGAGAGTTCTTGTTTATTACAATTTATTTCTTGTTCAATTCCAACCCTAATTGTAATTTATTGTTGACATTGTTGAAAGTAGACATCGACATGTTGTATTATCGCGTTAAACCTCTACGAACACCACAATACTCGATGTACCCATTCAAATCCTCTATAGCTACTGCCATCTTTAAACAAGCAGATTCAGTTCTCACGAAGCTGTACAACCTCGAAAGCTAAGACTGTTTCTTGGGGCTCCCTTCTCGTGAGGTTCTCGGCTCTATCAAAACGGGTGAGTTCACCTCACAAAAACCTATTGAAACGATTCAGAGAGAGAAAACTCTACTATCACAAAGTTCGCGAGTCTATCGAAACACACCCTTAATATTAAACCAGACTGTACAGGGGGTGGGGGTCACCATGCTAATTAATCTCAAATTACAAATTCATCTCCCCAATTCCTATTGCGCCTATTTTAACAAGCTTATGTAGTAATTTGGGAGTGCCGTGGGCTAGCGGGCTTTCGCAGAGCAAGCCATCTCTGGAAGTTAAGCATCGCTCAGCATGGCTAGTCACTGGATGGGTGACCATTCAGTTAAGCCGTCAGTCCTGGATGCTACTAAGACCCTGTAGCCTTCATAAAAAGCTGGAAGAAGCTCAAAAATGCATCTCCTAACCCGTCTGTTCCGTGTGGGAGATTAGACCAACTACCCGCTGTGGGAGAGGCCTACATCCTGCAGTGGACTGAGTCAGGCTGAATA